>PVJD01004135.1:0-144325 GCA_004026545.1 Mormoops blainvillei | reverse complement strand
ACTTTCACTTCCTGTAGTGAGTCGACTTTCTACTTGCAGGTTCCTTTGCCTCAGTCAGCAATGTGTTGGCAGGACCTCCCACTCCAGCTGTTACTTCAGCACCTGCTCCTGGGAGTCTTCCGTGGCCCTTGGGAGCCAAGGAAAAATATAGAGGGGCGGCCCGCGATTTCTCATCACCTTCCCGTTGCACCTCACACCTCACACACACATAAACACACCACACGTGTGCTTCTGGGCAGAGACATATCTTTGTGGCTATTAACTGTAATTGCCAGATGGGAACAATGGCTTTTCTCTGGCTCCCCCCAATCAAGAGCACATCACAGGGTCCCTTTGTCATGGAATTCCCTTCCTTGGAATATTTGGAGACTGTGGGTCAGAGTCAGTGAATGGGGGAATAGAGTAAGGTAGTCAAAAACTTTACAGTAGTTTTGGGGGGTCATGGGTTTTAGGGAGAATTGGGGAATGTGACTTTAGAGGTTTTATTTTGCTGGGGCAGGAAGGAGGGGTAAATAAACAATCTTAATGGTAGAACAGGGCTTATTTTTTATAAAGAGAATCTTAAGTTTATTTTAGTGTGTTAGGAAGAGGTAAGCAGAATTGGAAAGCAAAGTAAAATTCCCAAATTAATAAAGGAAGAGAGGAAGTAAAATAGAAACTTGAACAATCCAATGAATAAAAGGAAAAAGTTAAAAAGGAAAACAAAGTCAAAATATACATGCAATAGTAGGGCATAAAGTGTATATTTATTACACTGAAAAATAGCTACTAATAATTGTTACTTATGGCTTAATCCTACTGACTTAAGAGCCCTAATAATAATTTGCATACAACAAAGTTTTCTAAACACAGTAAATGAATTATTTTACATACACATTTAAAACATATTATGTATTTATGACTAAGAAATAAACTTGAACATTTTAAACAGCAGAAACATACAAAATAGTTACAACTGGAAATACTGGAAATATGGCCTGTGTTTTTATACCAGAGACACACCACAGAAAACTCAGGTTAAGAAAACTTTGAAAAATGTTTTGTATATTAAGCCCTGCCTGGTGTGGTTCAGTGGATAGAGTGCCGGCCTGTGAGTCAAAGGGCTGCCGGTTCAATTCCCAGTCAGGGCACATGCCTGGGTTGCAGGCCAGGTCCCAGTAGGAGGTGTGTGAGAGGCAACCACACATAGATGTTTCTCTTCCTCCCTCCGAAACTTCCCTTCTCTCTAAAAATAAATATGTAAAATCTTTAAAAAAATGTTTTATATACTAACGATGTAATTTTTGGGAGTGGAGAGAATAACGATTTTTCCTTTGGCTTAAGAGAGCCACTAGTTTGAACTCAGAAGGCAGCAGCCCCCTAAAGGAGCCAGAACTCTGAGGCAGGAGTCCAGCGCGGGAGCACGCTCTTGCTTTTTCACTCTCTCCGCAGTGTTCACTGGAGGTTCCCACCATGGAGCTGCTGAGGTCACTTCTGTTGCAGGAGGATAGTCGTTCAATCGTGTGACTTTTTCATCTTATTCATTGCAATGAACGATAATTTGTGAAATGCTTTTGCATTTAAAATGTAAATGTCTATATCCCAACAGATGAAGTGGTAAGTATGTTGGGAGTCTGAAGGAGACACCTGCTCCCACCAGTGTGTGGGCCCTGTAAGCAGGGAGCGTGGAGGGAGTCTGAGCAGCCTGGAGTTCAATTGTCAGTGGCACCACGGAGTTGATTGTAGTCACATTTCTACCATTAATTATAATCATAGCTGTACTCTTTTTCTTGGCATTATAATCTCACTGGAGGCTTTTCATTAATACCTTATTCCTATAAAGCAAATGAAATTATCATTATTTTAAAAAAAATCGAATGAGAAATAACAAGAAACCCACCACTGGACTACCAATAAAATTACCCTTAGACTTTAGGATATTGGATGGGAAGCATGTGACCAGGTCCCCTCAGAATGGCATTTTCAGCCAAGTTAAGTCTCTAACATGTTCGTTCTGTGCAGCCATGGGCAGGGCAGGAGAGGCCCCAGAGTGAATCTTTTACCCTTTTCCCAGTGACCCCAATATGTCATTCAAGAGCTATCCAAAGTGACCTCGATTGTATTTAACTTGCTTGGCAGAGAATTGTGGCAGAAAGCAGAACAGTCAAAAGGGGCAAAGATAGGCATGCACTCACTGTGCCAGCGTTCGGGGGACTGGCACTCCTGCATTGGTGGAGGGGGAGTGTGGCCTGAGGGGCCCACCCACTTCAGACTGCTATCCTTGGCCAGCTGTGGTGTTCGGTAACCATGACACCAAGGGGGTGGCAGGTAAGGACAACCGAGAGCTAGAGGTGGAGCCCAGGGTGCTTCCTTACAGCTAGGGGTCAGGGAATGGGTTCCTAGGAGCCAAGACTGAGCTGCATCAAGTCCCTCTTCCCATTTTCCTTCTCCATAATGAAAACTCCCTTTAAGCATCCCATTGATCCACCGCTCCATTTGCACTTTCAGAAAATACCTCCAATTGCGGGCTCTACTTCTCTCCGCCCCTTATTCGATCAACACCAAATTTTCTGTATCCTTTACTCCCTTGAATCTGTCATATCATCTAAGCAAGTACATTATTTGTACTTTCTTCCAACTTCACTTGAAATGAAGAAAATTTCTCCATGCAAACTCTCCCCATTAACTTCATATTCTAGCTTTCCTCTTCATTTCTTTTCTGCCTCCTTTAACATGTCCACCCAATACTGCTCTTCCCTCAAGCTCTGTCCTCAGCCAGATTTCTTTCGTTGGAGAGGCACCTCTAGAAGGTCCCAGACCCATTAAACATGAAAAACCGAATTATCCCACAAGATTTCTCTACTAGATCTTATGTCCTCCCCTCCTTGCCAAGGTCAGTCTCAGTCCATTTACTTGCTCAGAACCCTTCTGTGGCCCATCACCGGGGGATGAGCTGCTGAACTGACTCTTTGTCGGGCCCTTGACTGCTGGAAATTGTTTGCAGATATACATTTTTCTTGTATACTCATTTATTTTCACAATATCCTTACACAGGCACTATTATGCCCATTTTATGAGAAAACTGAGGTTTATTTTCGAACATATTCTGCCACACTAAACTGCTTGCAATTTCTACGTTGTCCTAAGTTCTTTCACAGGCTTGGCTCTGGTCGTTGTAATGGAAAATGACCTTACTCCTTTCCACCTAGTCAGCTCTTCCTTTAAATTAAGAAATTTTTGTGATACCAGTCACCACATGGTATTACAGCTGTTAAAAAACCAATCTTCCACATTAGACCATAGACTACTTAAAGGAGTTTTTTGGCTAGTCATTATTTCTGTGCAGTGCATATCCTTGGAATACAGTAATTCTAAATGTTTGCTTCTCTAGAATTGTGGGTCCCTAGGTAGACAAAAATGCTCTTCTTCCTAGGAATATACTTAAGGGTAATAATTTTCTTGAAACTCTTTACTGATAACTTATGAGTGATGAACATGCATCCCCCTCCTCCCTCAACTAAAAGTCAGGCACCCACTTTTAGTCTGTAGAAAAGCACTAGGTAATTACCTATGAACACACCTGGGGCACAACATATTGTCCTCTAGGTGCGAGGGTGGAAGGCTGCAGGCAGGTAGCAAGAAGAGTGCACACACTTTCCCTGGTTTTTCAGGAACCCAGGCTTGCCCAGCATAAAACTGTAGCTTAACCCAACCTTCTGTGTCTGCAGGGAGACTTCGTCCATGGACCACACACCACCTGACACCTGGGGAGGAAAGAGAGGCAAGTATGAACAGAGCAAAACCAAATTATGTTAGAAGTTGCATCACAGTCTGATTCTTTCTCAGGTGCTAGCTCTTGAGATGTGAACCCTAGAATTCTAACATATGCTCTAACCTGCTCCCTTTTGGAAATAACACAAGACAGTTCCTGTTACAACTTTAAAAGGAAAGGAAAACTAGTTGGAGGTGGTATAGGTGTAAATGGGTAGATGGTGGTGTAGGGGAAGCAAAACTTTATCTCTACCCATCTTAGGCTTTCAGATGGGACTTTTTCTTTTTTTTTAAAGGGAAGGGAAGAAAGGGAGAAAGACATCATGTGTGAGAAATACGTTGGTTGCCACTCGCATGCTCAGACTCGGGACCTGGCCTGCAACCCAGGCGTGTACCCTGGGTTGAAAATTGAACCAGAAACCTTTTGGTTTGCAGGCCAGCGCTCAGTCCACTAAGCCGCACAAGCCAGGGTTCAGCTGGAACTCTAACAAAAAGACAGATGAATAAGAGAAAAACAGTTTATTAACGTGTGAAGGGCACACCATGTAGGAGAAAACACAACAAAAACTAATTCGAAATGGTGGCTTAGCATTCCATCTCATACAACATCTTCTGCAAAGAACAATAAATTTGTAGAAAAATGACAGGAGAAAGGAAAGCATTTTTAGGCCCCCAAGGGTTGCAAACTGTGGGAAGGTGAATATCTGGGAGGAAACTAATGGAGTAAAGTTGCTTGCAGAGTCCTCCGGTGCCATTTCTCAGTTGATAAAAGTGTCTCCAGTATAAGAATTTTTATCCTACCTTTAGGCGGGAAAGGGAGAGTTCTTTTCTGAGTTTGTTTAATTGCATTCACCTCGAAATAATTTTTTATGTCAAAGAGGTATATCTGTAGATGACCTACCTATGCTGGTTTCCTTGAATAGAAAGACTAACCCAGAGTGGTCTGGAATGGCACTGGAATGAAATAGGTTCAGGGGTGTCAAGTCTTTAACAGGCAGTTTATTGAGGTCACCAGTTTATGGTGATCCTTAATGATATCTTAATTATCGTCTTCTGTAATTCTTACAACGTTATGACATAGGCATTATAGGTATTATTAACCTATGTTGTGGTATGGAAACTGAGAACTAGTTTAAATAGTTTGTTAATGTCACTCACTTAAAAGACATTAGAGGATCCAGGGCTTAATAAGTTCAGGCAGTTGACTTTAGATCCTGCCCTTACTTCCAATTCCTTAAAGAGGAAAGAAACGAATCCAAACAGACTGCTATCCCCTTGTGATGACATCTGTAAGTCAGAGCAGTGGTTCTGGAAGAATGGTGGTCCCCTGACTAGCATCATCAGCTGTGTCTGGAAAACTGTTAGAAATGCACGTTCTCAGGCCCTATCTCAGACACGAATCAGAAACTAAGCTAGGGTTGGGGGGGTGGGGGATGCTGTGGCAGGAATCACCAGTCCTTCAGGTAGTTTTAATATACTCTAACGTTGATCAGAGATGAACATCAATTAACTGTATGTACTCATCTGAACCAGAAGCAGCTTTTGCTATCGGGCATACCAGAGTCCTCTTGTGGCGACTGTGCTGTCTCCATCTTCCCAGTACTGGCTGCAATTCTGCTCCAAGAGGCAAACACAGCTTCTGGCGTGGAAGTTGTCATGACAACACTGTCCATCGCCTCAAGGAGAGCAGTAGCCCCTCCAAGGACAGGTACCCCCTCCTCAAGGGGAGCAGTTCCTTCAGGAAGACCAAAACTTTTCAGAGTCATTTCCTCCTTTTCCATCTTCAGTTTTCTTTTTGATTCTGTCAAGATCCTGGCCTCCTTTGCCGAGACAGGAATATACTAGAAATAGGGTAGAAAAGATTAAAGTGCTATCAGAAGTGCAGCCTCATTTTTATTACTCTTTGAAAAATTGGTGAAAAGTGAGGATGGGGGATATTGTGTCTTGAGAAGGAGTGGAGCCAGAAGGAGGGGCTAGGACAATCCCTTTACCCACTTTTTCATACTGAAGTAGGTAGTGAGGGTGGGAAGGGAAACTTCCACTCTGCCAAATTTCCTACAAATTACTCACCTTTTGATTGGGGTAAGCATATTCACACAGCCTCTTATATGCTTCCATTTTCTAAGATGAGAAAAATAAGTTAATTAGAGTTAATTATTAAAGTAAGGTTCCTACCCTGCCTCCCAGCAGCACTAATGCCATGGGCTCTCACCAAGCCTTTGGTGCCCAGATTTAATTGCTGGCACCAAGCCCTCACAATGTCCCGGTGAAGCAGGTCAACTGGTGGCAATTTAAGGGGCAATGGAGGAATTGGTATCTTCTTCCGAATTCTTACTCTTTTAATGTCTTGTGCCATGTCTTGTGGACAAGAAGCTAAAGGAGAATGGGATAAAATTAGTTATAATTAACTTTTATGTAGCCTTTTAAAATGTCAAAAGTACAATCACTTTTAGTTATCATAGTACAGTCCCCATTGTACAGTTCAATGACTTATGAATAAGACCACAAAACTTCAGAGGGACAGACTTCAAACCTAGGATTTAATACTTCTGAGTTCCAGAGCTTTTACTTCCTAAAACTCCCCACTCCTCACACATACTTTTGAGCTCCTTGATCCAGACTCCAAGGAGGTTGCCTAGACATTCCCAATCCAGGGGAATGACAGAAGTTTTAGATCTGAGATCATAAATACTCAGTGACGCCTTGATCTCTCACGAAACAGATAAACCACTCAGCAATGCAACGAGCATTTACCCATAGATCTGCCAACCTACCTCATCAGGCAGCACTGTTCTCATTGCACACAGGTCTCCTGATGCACTTCACACACACCATTCAGGACAGGCTTACAGAATACAGCTCCAGAACAGACAGTTATGTCGACACTAATAGTTATTAACACTTACTGAGTCCACTTTACTAGCCAGGTATAGTTTAGACATTTTACCTCATCATTCTATGTAAATTATAACCAACTTTCCACCCCACCCCGACTAGGCCCTGTAGGTATTATCCTCACTTCTAAAAATAGGAAAAGGAGTTTCAAGAATGTGATTTCAAACTTACATTGGTCCATCCCCAAACCATTGCAAATAGAGGTCCTTAACTCCAAGCAGCAAGTTAAAACAAAAATTTTAATTGCCACAGCCAAAAGTCTTTTTTTAAAGAAAGGCTTTATTGACCCAAAAATACTAGCTAAAAAGGTGGCAGGTCTTGGGACATGAAGTCGAAACCACCAGGAGCTTAGCTGGGTAGAAAAGACAAACATGTCCAACAACTTGGGAGTTTACGAGTGTTTGTTTTTTTTCATTTGTTGTTTATTTGTTTTTTTAAGAGAGGGAGAAAGAGAGAGAGAGAGAGAGAAAAAAATCCCATCAATTTGTTATTTATTGGTTGCTTCTTGCATGTTTCCTGACTGGCGATCAAACCCACAATCTTGGTGTATCAGGATAACACTCTAACCAACTGTGCTACTCAGTCCGGGCCTACAGGTATTTTTATACTTAAGTAGCAGGGAAGGGGAGGAAAGATATAAGCCGCCTAAAAGAATTCACATTACTTTGGTTGGTTGGTATAGCTCAGTGGATTGAGCGTAGGCCTGTGAACCAAAGGGTTGCCGGTTGGATTCCCCAGTCAGGGCACATGCCTGAGTTGTGGGTCAGGTCCCCGGTGGGGTGCACGAGAGGCAACCACACACTGATGTTTCTCTCCCTCTTTTGCTCCCTCCCTTCCCCTGTCTAAAAATAAAAAATAAATAAAACCTTAAAAAAAAAAAGAGTTCATATTAGCTATAGACAAAGGGGTGGGAGAAGGTGAAATGCAGTCAGGTCTGTGGTAGGTAGAGTCACAAAGCCCATATGTAAAGAAAAACGGAAGCTCCTGGGGTTTGATGGTTAAAATAATCTGCATAAATAGCCACCAGGAGTTTACCCCAAGCTCCAACAAACATAGAAAGAGGGAGCAGTCCTTTCTTAGCTAGCCCATGGCCATCAACAAACAGTTCTGTCTTTCTCTCAGTCTCGGCCCACTGTAATTGAGAACCTATCAGAATTTTGTCCTTGTCAGAGAGAAAGCAAAATGATTAGAACCGAATATACTTTGGGACTTTGGAGACAAAAAGTATTAAGTTTTAACAGGTGACTCACCAAAGAAGACTTCAAAGGAAGTGTAGGATTTGCAGAATAGAGGACAAAATTTCTTTTCTACTCCAGAAAAATTCCTCAGGCTTCTAAAGCCCTAAGAAATGGGATTTAGGGGGCTTGAAGACCCCTTACCTTTGTCCTCTTTCATAGACCTTTTCCGTTTGGTTTCCTTCCCTGAGGTTCTTTCTGTACTTGGTTCACCGGCAGCCTGATGTTCCTCTTCAGCTTTTACTGGTTGGAATTTGCAAGCCAACTTCTTCCCCCCTGACACCTTTTTGGAGTTACACTGGAGATAGACGAGCCAGTCAGTCATTCCTCTGGTGCCTGACCCACCACATTACATTACCCGCCTTAAGGTAAGCCACACCCAAGACACCAAGACAGTCACTGAACTCCGCTGACTGTGTATTCTCTGGGTACCATCTTAATGCCCAGGTTTATTTATAAAACAGAGAAGTGATGATGCAGAAATGCGAGAAGGCCAAATTGAATGTATGAGAGAAGACAGAAAATATGGATACAAATAAAAGAAATAGAGGAAACTACGTTCTGCTTTGGAGGAAGCCCTTATATATCACCCACATTATCCTTATCTCCCACCTGGAAGAATTTTTTTTTCATTTTTTTATTCTTGACCTTTTCCTAATAAATGTTTCCCAGAGGGATGTTATACATCTATTCAGTGGTTTATTTTTCTTAGCAGGGAAATAAGAAGAAATATGAAGATAATCGCATGTCCTTAATACAACCTACTAGCCTCCTACCTTCCATTCCATCTTTTCCTACTGCTCTCCATTGTCAAGTTCCATTCAGTCACAGGATTCCTTTCCTTTCCAACCCAGTTACTTTGACAAGAGATTTCCCTCAGCTCCACCCCCACCCACTTCTATTTACATTTTAAGATCTTAATCTTTTAAAAACTCACTTCAAGTGTGAGTTCATCTAGCAACCATTTCCAGTCTTTACAGACCAAGTCAAATCTACATTATTTCCTCACTCTCACCACTCGTCAGTGGTAGTTTTACTTTTGCCTGTGATTTGATCAATGCCTGTTACACCTTTTGATTATAAGCCCCACAAAGGTAGAATTTTCCTTTCATTGTAGGCACTCAATACTTACTGGTTATTTGAATGAAAACAAATGAGAACAGTGGGGATAATGTTGGGTGATATGGAGAAACGAACATTTACTGAGTCTCTACCTTGTCTCAAATATTGTTCGACACATTCCTTATTTTCTTTCATTTAATTCTCACAGCAATCTGGTGACAATTTATTATTTTGTTTTTTATATGCTGAGGATGGGAGGTTATATAACTAAGGGCACACAACAGGTAGGCATTTTAGATAAAAATTAAACCCAAAGTCAACTGGCTCTCTCATCTAAATTCTTTCCATTGTCTATCAAGGAGGGGATACTGGACAAATTAACATTTGAATGCCTTTTTTTTTTTTACAAGTCTATAGCAGTTTAACATTCACATTCAAATTCTACATTTGCAAAGCTCTTTCACAAAATACTCACTTTCGAGTCTCACAAAAGTCTTAAAACTCAAGGGCAAAAATGACCCGGTTCTAGGAAGAGACCCTGAAAGCAGTCGGGTTTCCTTGGCAGAGGAGTTCAGGTCTTCTGTACTGAAAGGAACCAAACTTTTTCCAACCTGAAGCTGCCTTTTTGGTATATTGATCTTAAGCCGTTTATTAAAGAAACAAGACTCAGAAAGAACTTTTTACTCTTCCCTCATTTCCTTCCCAACGGATTTAGGCAGAAAAACCTGCTTAGGAAGATGTTAGGATGTTCACCTTAGGTTAATTTGAATGCAGTATGATAAACAGGAGGGCTTCAGGCAGGGGTCTGTTGGCTTGATACCTCCGTATCTCATAGTATCCGAGTCGCCAAGCAAGGATTTTCCTGCCATGTAAGTTCAAGTCTTACTCAACTAGCATTCTTACTTCGGAAATCTAAGCCTCCATCCTCCCTCTTCTCTATTGTCCAAAATATCAACGTTGCCTCACTGCCTTGGGGAATTTTCAGGCTTATGGGAGTTCCCCATACACATGTATTAAGACTTTATATTCTCCTGTTAATCTGTCTCTGCTAATTTATTAGCTCAGCCAGAAGAACTTAAAAAGGTAGAAGGAAAATATTATCCTTTTAGCCCCCACAGTACTAAGCCTCAAAGCCTCTTCACCTTTAGTTTCTTTGTCTGCAGTGCTCATTAGTACGTGTGGCTTCTAATTATTTAATTATTTCTTGGCTCTAACAACCAAAAGACAAGCTCAGACCCACCACCTTTAGCTTAGAACCTGTGCCTGTCAAAGAGAAATTAAAGGATCTCGTTTTTTCACCCAGCCGCAGTCAAGTGCCTCTTCCTAAAGATTTTCCTCACCTTTCCTTTTTCCCTATAACCCTTTTCTTTCTAGCCCTGATAATTGATTCTTCTGACAAGATAGAGCATTTCCTCAAAACAAAACAGGTAACCCATTTCTTATTGTTTCCTCACTCCAATATACCAGGCTGCAATCATATATAGAACTTTTAAAAAATGTATAGAGAGAAAAACCCTAAGGAACTTCATTTTTTTCTCTCTCTCAGAAGAAGCAGTATGCTCATTGGGAAAGAGTAAGACGAAGAGATTCACAAAGACAAAACAAAGCCACTAAAATGTACTTACCTTCTTGCCTTTTGCATTTTCCATATTCAGAATAGAACTCTAGGTTGATAAAAAGAAAATCTTACTTCTGATATGGCCCCTGGCCCAAGATTGCTTTTTAAAAAGTCTCCTCCCACTTCCTCCACCCAAGGGAGGCACTTTTTTTCCTCCTCCTTTCTGTTCCCTCCCCCTACAATTTGTGAATGCTAAATGTGTGTATGTTTTTATTTTTGAGGGGACTATTGTGTAAATGAATATCATTACTGACCTTTTTTGTGATTTTTTTTTTTAATCCTCACACAAGGATATGTTTATTGATTTTCAGAGAGACTGGAAGGGAGGGAGAGAGAATGAGAGAGAGAGAGAGGGAGAAAAGGAGAGAGAGAAACAGACATCAGTGTGAGAGAGAAGCTTTGATTGGTTGCCTCCCGCCTGTGCCCAGTAAGGGGATAGAACCCAAAACCTAGGTATGTGCCCAGACCGAGAGTGGGTCTTGCAATCTTTTGGTGCACAGGACAGCGCTCCAATGAGTCACCTAGCCAGACCCGTGAGCTCTTTAAACATAATTATCTAAGGTGTGGTTCTGGAGACCCTGGGAAGTTGAAAACTTCAGAAAAATTCCAAGAGAAAAATAAACGCCTCTGGAGACTTCTGAACTGGGTGTGTGAAGGGATTTAATGCTGGAACTTGTAGAAACAGTAGAATTCCAGGGCCAGCCTGGTGGCTTGAAGAAAGCAAGGGCGTTATCTTATACCACATAACATTTTATTTCTTAAGCAAATTACTCAACCAATTACAGCTCTAGCTTCTCATCTGTACTAATAATAACTAACACCTTACCATAATTGGTCAATGACTGCTAATAATACTTTTTTAAAAAGATTTTATTTATTTCTTTTAGAGAAAGGAGAAGGGATGGAGAAAGAGAGGGAAAGAAAAGATGTGCAAGAGACACATTGATCGGCTACCTCTTACATGCCCCCCGCTGGCAGCTTGGCCGGCAACCCAGGCATGTGCCCTGGCTGGGAATCAAAGCAGCGATCTTTGAGTTCACAGGCCGGCACTCAATCCACTGAGCCACACCAGCCAGGGTATAATAATAGTTTTTACAGTACATTGAATATTCGTTATGTGCCAATTTCTAGCTTTAAAAATTTACAACCGTTATTTTACTGTTCTCCATTTTATCAATGACAACGTATATGTAGCGCTATATTGGTATGTTGCTTGATGGCACAGCAAGGGAGAGAACCAAAGATCTCGCCTAGGTTGGTTTGATTCTATCACTGAAGCCCCTATCCCACTGACTCCCAAACCAGATCAAGATTTCCCTCCGTATAGTTCGAAAATTGTCTCCTTTTCGGATTACTCCATATGTGTGTGTGTGTATGTATATATATGTTTATTTATAAATACAGATATAGATATAAAATAATAGACAACTTTAGTTAAGGTAAAGATTGACCTTTATCAAGGAAGATACCGGCCTAGGACGCGACTACCTGCCGTGACTTGCTTTTAGAAATTTTAATTTCAGAACATCCTGAATGCTGACTTTTGGTAGGTCTCTGAGCTTGTAAGGCCTGCCATTCAGGCCTCCTCTGTGACTGTGCAGTTTACCATGTGGATCCTTCTTCTGTTTATAACCCCAACCTTCTCTCTAGCTGTGAGACCTTGAGCAAGTTACCTAACATCTTTAGATCTCTCCCTTTTCTTGTAAAATGGGGGTGATAAGAATAATAGTCGTTACTCAGAGGGGTGTGGGGGAGTGAAGTGGGTTCTCACTGGCCCCGAAGTAACAGTGTCTGGTGCAGTACATGTAGGCTCAATGTTAGATATTTCTATTATTAGAGTGTTAGAAAGGAAGACATTTGTGAGACACGGAGTAGTTGTGCCAGGTTTTCTTTTTTCTTTTTCCCCTTTGTTTTTGTGTGTATTTTCTCTCCCAAAAATTATTTTTTAAATAATTTTAAAAAGTTTTTCTTTTTTAAAAAATTGAATTTAGAGAGAGAGAGAGAGAGAGAATGAGGGAGAGACATATTGATTTGTCGTTCCACTTATTTATGCATTAATTGGTTGCTTCTTTTATGTGCCCTGATCAGGGATCGAACCCGCAACATTGGCGTAGTGGGGCAACGGTCTAACAAGCTGGGCTACCAGGCCAGGGCCAAAAATAAATTTTAATTTAATAAAATTAGCTGAGTTAATGAGGCCTTTAGCAGTGCCTGGAAGCAATGAATCTTCCAGTCGTTAATCTGCATTTACGGAAGACAAAACAAGATCACTCTTGATCTTAGCCAAAACATTGAGAAACAATGACAAAACAGGATCATATAATATGTAACCGTCATTTCATATTTGATAGAATGGAGAGATTTGGTGAGAGCTGTGACCGTGGAGGCCAGACGGAGCAGCTGTCTGAATCTCTGCACTGTGTATTCCTAGAAGCGCTGGGTCAAAAGCGAGGCTTATTTAAAATTTAGAAGTAGTTTAATTTGTAACCAGAAAGACTTTACCAATTTGTAACACAGTATGAGAACATGTCTTTTTCCACATCCAAGAAATTGGTGTTTAAAGAAGTACACTGGAATTCGACACACCTAATTTTTCAATGATCTATGTGTTAGGTATCTCCTGTGTGGGGAATCATTGCTCTTCTTGGGGTTATTTTATTTTAAGAATGAGGTTAGAGAGTAAACCTAGAGAGTGAGGTGGGCAATCAGGTTAGTAAATACTTTGGTGAAAAAAGGAAAAAGTTTGAGGTTGATGGTAGACATGACATCATGAAAGAAGAAAAGCCACACACAAAAGTGATGTGTTTCTTTATAAACTGTCTCCCTTTCAACTTTCCTTCTTCCTTGTCATCAGGTGTTAGGCAAGAATGATAAAAAAGTTGTTCTGGTTCTTAATTATTTCACAGTAGGAAGGATTCCAAAATGTGATCAAACGCTGTCATTGAATTACACACCTAGTTTCCTTCAGCATCTACTTTAAAAAACAGGACATGCTAATCAGGCAGATTACCATGAAGCTACTGAAATTTAAGGCTTCAGGTACTCTACTTGGGCAAGCCCATTCCTGTGAGGACCTTCGAAATTTCACATTCATAATTTTATATTCTTTCAAATATTTTATTTAAGTTGTAGAGAGACAGGAAGGGAGGGAGAAAGAGAGGGAGAGAAACATGGATGCATCAGAGAAACCACGGGTTGCCTCTTACCCCCTTGAGCCCCAAACTGGGGACCTGGTCCGCGACCCAGGCATGTGTCCTGTGGGGGAATCAACCGGTGACCTCCAGGTTTGCAGCACGATGCCTAACCCACTGAGCCACACCAGTCAGGGCCATAATTTTATATTCTTTTTCTTAAAGAAGGACCTCCAAAGTTGTATAAGCTTCAGGCCCTCCAGATCTGCCCCAATGATGACACATAAACACTGAAATGGTTGTATAAAACAATAACGTTCCTTGAGAATCTCAATATGTTCTCCTTTTTTCTTCCCCCTACTACTACCCAGCCTCTTTTCAATTAACTGCACCAACAGAAACATTACTAGGTTATTAGTTTTCCGGATTCTGATCTTCCTGAAAGCTCAAAGTGCCAAAGTAATTGTGTGTCCTAAGGCTATCACTGACACGTGTGAGGGCTGAAACAAGGCTCATGCTTTTCCTCCCACCGTCTAAATTGTTCTGGCTGGGCTAAAAGCCAAATTAGCAGAGACAGACTAACAGGAGGAAATCAATTTTTTTTATACAGGGAGGAGATGGGGAGCGAAGGAGTAGAACAATGGGTGTGCAACGGGATGCTTGTGTCTGTTAAGAAGTTCAGGGGTTTGGAGGGTACGAATCAGATAAACCTGAGGAAGTAGGATGGGGAGGACTCAGACCCCAGTCAGTTGAGCTGATGACCTTGGGCAATCGCTTCACTTCACTGAGCTCCGCTTTCCTTACACGCAAACGGACAGGGAGGTGGTCAGACTGGACGGAAGGGAGCAGGCTTATGGCGTGGGGTCCTGGGTAGCGCTTGGAAAACACAGAGCCTGGAGTGTGGGGAACAGACCGGACACCCCCAGGCGGTGCCGCGCACCTTCCTGCGCCCCCGGATTCGCGGAGATCTGGGCCCACACGCTTGCACGTCCCTCTGGCACCGCTGCTATCCCCAACGCGAGTCCGCACAGTGGGGCGGCAGCACAGGCTGGACACCCGCGCCCTCCGCAGCCGGTCCCTCTAAGCCTCGCCCAGGGACCTGGCGTGCGGCACCCGCAGCGCCTTCCAGGCGAATTGGCCGGGTCTTAGGAAGAACGCTCTTCAGGGCGGCTTCTCCCGGACCCGTGCTCCCCGCCAAGGTACCCGCCCTGCCCCGCCAGCAGTCGCCGCTTGTTGGCAAGGGCCCCCCAGCAGGCCCGCTCTGTGTAGGCGCCTCCAAATGAAGATGATCGAGCCCTTCTTTTTTTTTTTTTTTAATTCTTTGAAAATCAAATTTTTAACACATGCTCATGGGGAATTCACATGGGCATAAAAATTCCAGAGACAGTGAGGCAACTTTGGGTACACAGGCCATTTTGGACGAAGGGAAAAGGGGAGGAATGGAGACTTAGATTTTAAAAGTGAGAATGGGCAATTTACAGATAGTTGAGAAGAGTGGAACACACCTGGCAGTCAAATTCTTGCTGGGTGAGTCAGAAACTTTGGGCCACTCAGCCTATCTAGCTAACACACCCATGCCTGAAGCTCTCCTATTTATCATACTTAATTCAAATTAGGCTACGGCAAACATCCAAAGACTTCCTTCCTGAAACAGGTTTTTCTATCTGAATCTCTCGGGCAGGGAACAAGGAGGGTCTAGGACTCTTAATTATCAGCTTAAAATCAATAACCCAAAAGGCAAAACTCCTGGTCCCCTTCAACATATAAAATTTAGTATACATTAAAAAAAAAAAAGCTAACATTTTTTTGTTAGGTAGCGGAGGTGGCTAAGAAAGGACCGGGAGCCAAAAAGCTCCAGTTAAGGCTTTTATTAGAGGCGGGACACTGATCAGGCCGGCTACAGCAGCAAGGAAAGGGTAGGAGCGTTTTTAAGAGTGTGTAGCAGCCCCCCAGCCCCGCCCCCGCCCCCCCCCCCGGGGGCAGTGGGTCACCCTGCTGATCTGTCCCACGTGTCCTGTGTATGGGTGTTGGCAAGACAATGTCCTGTGATCAAGGATGGCTGATTCTGCGAAAGTCCAAAGTTCAGGAGATTTATGGGCCTTGCCTCTGGAACAAGCTTGAAGGACAGGTGAAGGGCAGTGAGGATCCCACCGGTTTCCAGCAGGATGTGGGCCGGCTCTGTCTCTGCCACTTCTGATAACAGGGAATCTTGTGGTCAGGTATTTAGTGGGTGACACATACCTTCTTTGTTCCAGCATAGGTGGTGGCTTAGGCCCTCCATGTCCCAGTACATTCTAACATTTTCGAATTAACAAATTGCAGAAAAGCATTATCTCAGTGAATTAATTAGGAAAAAAAAGTTGCCAATCCCCCCTGGCTGCTGCAGCTTTGGATCAGACCAATGACAAGGGGCTCTTGAGCTTTTAATTTCCGTCTCTGTTAATCTTTCTCTGGAACATCCACCTGAAGACCACAACCTGTGTCCCTAGTTTATTTCTAACTTGTTACTGAGGATGTATGTCAATGCTTTTTGAAGCCAAGATGAATTATGTCTGTCAGTACTCCAGGAGATTCATCGTGCCGTAGAGCGTATTGGTGTTGCCCAGAGTTGTTCTTCACCAAGCCAACTGATGGAGCCTTACCTGGAGATTAATTAGTGTTGATTTCCCAGGTTGTTTGCTGGCGTGTTGCTGGGGAAAGAAAGCCATTGGGGAGTCTGCAGGCCTTAGCCAATTTTGTTTGAAAATGGAGAAATAACCTGGCTCTGTACTAGTCTTTGTGATCACAAGAACTCACCTAGATACGATGACCTACTTTGAAGTAGAAGAGGGAGAATACAAAGATTTAGATAAGATATGGTCAGAGGTGGATTTAACAGCGGGTGCACCGGGCGCGCGCCCTGGGCCCCGACTTCTGAAGGCATGTATTTTTATTTTCCCTCTCTCTCTTTTTTTTTTAAGGGGCCCAATATTTTCTTCTGCGCCCGGGGCCTCAACCGACCTTAATCCACCTCTGCGTGTGGTGACTGAGAACATCCTGCAGTTCCCAGTGTGAGGGCAGAATCCTTACTAACTACTTGTTACCCACCCAGTAATGTGTCTTCTCACCTGCGCCACTGTAATACCCTCCTTACTGAGGTTTTTAATCTTCATTTAGTCTCCTTCCAAGTAGTGGCCACACTAGCTAGGTCTGCTATGGAAGGCTGTGTAGTCCACCTCCAGGGGACCTGGGCATGATGTGAATGGTGGCCCCCATTATCATTTCAGCTCTAATGTCCAAACGAAATAGCAAACTTGAGTACATGAAGCTTTTTTACATAGATAGCATACATCCCAAGGAACTTAGTAGTGAGAGCTGATAAAAACAGGCTTAATTTAATTCTGTGACATGTATGCATTTTTGTCCAGAAGACTTAACTGACTCTTATTCAGTATAATTCACTTTCTTGTGGCTTTAACTTTTACTGAGCTCTGAAATAGGGTGGCTTTTATGATAAGAATTGCTTTCCTCGTGAGCTAGAAGCATAGCCATGCATAGAAGAGTAAGAATAACTTAAATGAGAATGATCACTAAATAACCGCATCCTCAAAGAGAAGATAGGTGATAACAATTTGCATTCATACATGCCTTTCATCTGAATATCTCAAAGGAAGGCAAAATGTAGCTGATGCTGTGTTATAGTGGAAAATTATAACTGTGCAATTTCCTTATCTTGAGTGTTTCTTTTCTCAAATATGATATGGAACTAAAGCATCTTTAGAGTTCTGTGTTTGTGTGTTGATTTATAACAGTTTTCTCTTTCTTTTTTTCCCTGCTCCTCTAACATCAACCCCAAGATGCAAAGACATTGATGGACCACCTATCTTTGTGGCTTTGAAGCATTTGTTCTTGTTGGAGAACAACAATGACAAGGGACGAGTGGACATCTTTCTGGGATGTTCTAAAGTTGTAGTAGAAAAATAGAGATGAAGATGAAGGTAGACCATTTTCTGCTACCCCAGAATTAGTTCAACCATGGTGCTAACCTTCAAGAATGTGTCAGGGAATTGGTCTTTCCACTCTCCTGAAGTAAAAGATTCACAAGATGTGCTCAGTGGTATAAATGGAATTATCCCAATTATAGCCCTGAAACACACTACTGTAAATGTTCTGTATATCAAAGGGGGATTAAAATTTCCCAGAAATATATGGCTACTGATCCTCTTTACACACTTTCTCTTTTTTTAATGTTCTTTTTAAAAAATTTATTTTTCAACTATAGTTTACATTGAATACCATTCTGTGCCAGTTTCAGATGTACAGCAAAGTGGCCAGAAAAATCATATACTCTACAGAGTGGCTCCCCACTGTAGTGCAAGAGCTCCAAACTGGGGAACTGCTGAAGTGTTGGTGATATTCTGAAAAAGCCACCCGGAGGACCGGCAGATGTGAACATGCCGTTTATTACTCACATTACAGGGAGTGCACCGTAATGGGAGCACTGGTGGCAGCGGGGCGGCGCGAGGGACACTGTACCTCCTGCGGTCTGAGGCTCATAATAAGGGGTCCCAGGCAGAGGTGGCACGTGTCCTACACGTGATGCCAAACTATATTACCTCAGTGTTTATGTGCAGAAAGAAAAGGTCAGGAAGCAGTGATAGGACAAGAAGCCGCTCCCAAAAGGAGATAAGGAGGGAGTTACAATCCATTCCCAAAACAATACACATTCCTTCTAGCCAGGGGCCATCCTCAGTCATGGGAGGGGAAAGGCGATGTCCACTGCCACCCCCCCCCTCCCCCGCCCAAGAATCCACCCGGCCCTGTACCCAGTTTTGACTATATTCTCCTGTTACTGGACAGCGACCTGGCCCAGAGTGGGGCCGTCCAGGGCCAGCTGTAGTGCGCGGGTTCTTGACTTCGTGTAGGAAACTTCATATGAGTGCAGGTGACTATGAGTATCCTTTAAAAAGCTGGGGACAGTGAAACAACTGGGAAGTCAGAAAAAAAATGGGACTTCGGGAACAGGTTCAGGGAACAGGTTAGCCTGGGACAAGCTGCTCGCTCCCCATTGCCTTAGACATTAGGAGACGCGTGCCTGTGAAGAAAGAAGTGGGGGAAGAAGGAAAGCCAAATGATGAGGGCCGCTCCCCAGAGGAAGAGAGTACTCAGAGGAGGGTTTCAGTAGAATATTCATCATTTTTCCAGGTGTGTCCTTTTGGGTCATTGCCTTTAGTTATTGGCCAGGGCCAGGGTAGGGGATCTTTAGTCACTGCAGTTGGTCCTGGTGTCGTCCACCTGGTTTTGCTGCTTGTCTAGGCCCCCAGCTGAAATACAAGTGAGACCTAGGTGTTATCTCTACAGAGGTGACCATCTGCACCTGGCTATAAATTGCTTGGCCACTGTATTCAGCTATCTCAGTTTCCCTATTCTGCTCGCCAAGGATTTTTCCTAGGTTCTTACTATCCTGTCTCACCCCATGCTGCAATCCAGTCTCTGGGAATATTCTGCAGATACTAATTTGTGCTGCTTAATTCCTTCACCTTTTTACCCAGCTCCCAACCCTTTATATACTTTCTATTCTGAGATTATGACCTTGTATTTTATTTATGGTTTTAAATGTCCATATAATACCTGTATATAGGCATTAAAAAAAAAAGTGTCCTCACCTGAGGACACTTTTTTTTTTCATTGCTTTTAGAGAGAGAGGAGGGGAAGGGAGAGAGAGAGACATCGATGTGAGAAACATCAATAGGTTGTCTCCTGTATATGCCTCTACAGGGGATTGAACTTGTAACCATGGTTTGTGTCCTGACCTGGAATCGAACTCACAACCTTTCAGTGTACAGAATGGCCCTCCTACCAACTGAACCACACCAGCCAGGGTGGCAGTTTTTGACTCTTGACATAAGAGAGGTTAAACAGTGAGCCTGTAAATCTCTAAATAGATAGAAAAAGATATTTTTAAAAATCCTCACCTGAGGATATATTTATTGGATTTTTAGAAAGAGACAGACAGACACTGATGTAAGAGAGAATGGGCCCTGACCAGGGATCTAATCTTAACCTAGGTATGTGACCTGATGGGTGATGAACCGCAACCTTTTGGTGTATGGGATGACACTCCAACCAACTGAGACATCTGGCCACTGAAAAAGAAACACATTTTTTTAAAAGAAGATTTTATTTATTTTATTGTTTTAGACAGAGGGGAAGGGAGGGAGAAAGAGAGGGAGAGAAACATCAATGTGTGGTTGCCTCTCACATGCCCCCTACAGGGGACCTGGCCTGCAACCCAGGTGAGTGCCTGGATGGACTAGGGAATCAAACCGGCGCCCCTTTGGTTCTCAGGCCGATGCTCAATCCACTGAGCTACACCAGCCAGGGCAGAAACCATTTTTTTGATAATTACTCACAGAAAAGTAATATAAGCAAAAGGTAAATGATAATTTTTTCCCCAGGTCATTAAAATTTTCATGATAGATAAGACCAGTTTTCACAGTCTCAAATAGCCTCACATTTAGACACTTCAAGTGATCTCTAAATGAGGTTATCCATGTAGCCAGCAATTACCATAGGGATTAAAAGGAAAACATTTCAGTCATGCAACTTCATTAGAAGTAATTATACTTTTACAATTATACAACATTTTCAGTGAATTTATAATTTCTTTATTTTTTAATATACATAGAATCTCAAAAATGGAAGTGTCTTGGGCCTTTCTCATTGTGCTATTGTGATTTATAATAAGATCTATATATTTGGTCTTCATCTCTCTTTCTAGCAGAGCTCCTAGAACTACTGGAATTTTCTAAGTGATGAGAGCAGAAAAGGAGTCTTTTGTTAAGTTAATGAGATGACTTTTGGAAAGTACCTAAGACTGGGTGTTGGTTGCCTGTGGAGCCAGACCTGTGATTAGGGACTTTCAGTCTCTGACCCACTTCGCCCTCCCATCTCTGGGAGGGGGAGAGGCTGGATGTTGAATCAATTACCGGTGGCCAAATGATTTAATCAATGGTGACTATATAGCGAGGCCATAATAAAACCCCAAAAGGATGGAGTTCGGAGTTTCTCGGTTGGTGAATACATGCAGGTGCTGAGAGACTGGCCACCTGGAGATGGTGTGGAAGCTCTCCGTTCTTTTATAATACCTCGTTTTGTGCACTACTTCCATCTGGCTGTTTTCGAGTTACATTCTTTTCTAGTAAACCAGTGATCTAGGAAGTGAAATATTTCCCCAAGTTCTGTGCGCCACTCTAGCCCATTAACCGAACCGAAGGAGGAGGCTGTTGGAACCTCCAGTCTATCGTTGGTGGGTGAGGAGCAGAGGTGATGCCTGGACTTGGGACTGGTCTCATCTCTGTTCTTCCCATTTCACATGCATTCATTCAGAATTATCGGATAAGGTTAGCTCGAATGAAGAGTCTTAAATACACAATATTTTAAAGAAAATCAGTGTATTTTTCAACATAATACATCGCAAAGATGTGAAATTAATAAATTATTAAAGTGAATCAAAGTTTCACTGGAAGAAAATATAACTTACACTATATAAAAATGTTCCAAAATATAAAATTTCTTTAGAAAATATAAAATTTAAGATTGCCCAAATATCTAGCCATAGATAACTGGTTTGATAAATTTTTGAAGCAGTCATACAATGTAATGCTTTTCAGCCACTAAAAATAATGAGGTAGAACAATGTACTCTCACATAAGAAAGAAAACTTAGGTGCATTTTTAAGTAAAAAAACATTTCAGAGCAATGTATATGCTGTAATCTCCTTTTGTGTAATAATAATATGGATAACGGGGGAAAGGATTATTGGGCATTGTTATTTTCTGGTTAGATATTCCTGTAATTTTTGAAATTCTTGCAATTAACATGCATTATTTTTATAATTAGAGAAAAACGTTAAAGATAATTAATCAGAGTATCCTGTGTTGAGATTGCACTTTAGAATATTTTTTTACCTAGGAGTGTTTTAGCTACCTAACATTCAAATTGCACTCGAAAGAGAATTAATTTGTTATACACAATATTAATGAGGGCAGGGTTGAGTGAAAAATCTTCCCTTTTTGTTTGGAGCATGGTTTCAGGCCAACCAGAAGAAAGGAAAATGTAACTTTCCAATTCATCAGGCAAGGTCTCTGAATGGAACAGCTATCCTAAATTTTATTCCAGGCAAGTGGTGCGGTCATCCTTGGAACGTGGTGAGACCCGTACAGATTGTGCTTAGCGTTTCCATCCTTTATTGATGTTCTTGAGATTCCCTGACCTCCGTTTCCCAGGTAGTCAGGCAGCACCCCCAGAGCCCAGAACCCTTCACACTAGGGCACTTTCCTTAGGGGCTAGCCTGAGAACCGCAACAGTGATTGCTAACACTGGCTTCCCACCGATCCATCAAAACCTACCTGGTTTTTTGACTGATTGCCTCTAGTTGGACTCTTTGCACGGGAGTTCATTAGGTAATAGGAAACCTCTAGGCTAATATAACGGTTAACCTTTAATGAGCACCTGTGTGCTAAGCATTACATTTACATTATTTCAGTTATCGTTGTTATCGTTTCTGTTTTTTAGATGAGAAAACTGATGATCAAAAACTTATTCAGCATCATACAGTCAATGAGAGGGGAACTTAAGATTCAAACTCAGATACTGTTGTCCCAGGAGCCCGGGATATGACCTCCCGGCCAGGGGTGGTCAGAGTGTGGACCCTGGCCCGCAGCACCAGGAGCCCAGGGGACTTACGAGGAGTGACCTCTCCATCCATACTTCATGTGTCCTGGATGAGAAGGCCCTTTGGGGCCTTGAAAGCTATTATGTTAAAAATGCCCTGCAGGTGATGTTAAAGCACATTAATGCCTTATATTAGAGAGTGGAGTTACCCAACTGAACTTTCGGGAATGATGGAAATGTGTTATACAGTCCACTGTCTAATAAGGTGGCAACGAACCAGATGTAGGTGTTGAGATTTTGACAGGCAGCTAGTATGACTGAGAAACTACACTTCTAATTTTATTTAATTTTAGTTAAAATTTCAATAGCCCCATGTGGCTAGTGGCTACTACGTTGAATGGCACAGCTATTGTTTTCTTACATGCTTGACTATGGTTCTTTTTCACACTATCCCTCAACTCTGAGGAGCACTACACTGCTAATGCAGCCAATTAGCAACAGTCACAGCAGAATGGCATTAGAAATACACGGGAATCAGTGCGGTCTTGTGCGTACACAGTATCCAGGAAGCTTCCCGCTGTGTCTATGCCAAGAGTTAGTTTTAAACAGCAGTTTCCCCCTGGCTGGTGTGGCTCAGTGGATTGAGTACTGGCCTGTAAATGGAAAGGTTGCCAGTTTGATTCCCAGTCAGGGCACGTGCCTGGGATGTGGCCCAGGTCCCCGGCTGGGGATGTGTGAGAGGCAACAGATTAATGTAGCTCGCACATCAATGTTTCTCTTCCTCCTTTTCTCCCTCCTTTTCCCTCTCTCTAAAAATAAGTAAATAAAATTGTTTTTAAAAAAAGACTTACAAAAAAATAAAGAGAGCAGTTTCTTATTCAACAAACATGACCCTTTTATTCATTCCCACAATTACTGAATTACATAGTTCAAGTCGATTGGTAACCCTACGGAGACAGCGGACAATGCTTCTGAGGCACAAGTAAGAGGCATCGCACAAATGCTGTCTTAGCTGTGACTTTGGCAAAAGATCATAAAAAGTTCTTACAGAATATATCCTTTTTTAAAAAGCATGTAAGAATATACAGGTATGGTAACTCATTTCATATGATTCAAAGGCAATTTTCTGACAAGATGTCAGCCCTTTACACTCATATTATTAAGGAGTAGCCAGCCTGAAATGCAGTAAATGTAAAAAGTCTGTACACTTGCAAACTGCAAGCTGGTTTGAAAGCAGTGGAAACGAAGAAAGGGAGTATGGTGATGTCCTGCTATCAATCAAACAGTAGAGTGAAGAAAAGGAATGTGTCAGTGCTTGAATTTGTTTAACAACTGTCCAGGAGAGAAGCTTCAGCTGGTGGACATGAACATAAACATACTATAGTGAAGGGCCCTGACGGGGTAGCTTAGTTGGTTAGAATGTAGTCCTCACAGGCCAAGGTTTCATGTTTAATCCACAGTCAGGGCACATACAAGAAGCAACCAATGATTGCATAAATAAGGGGAACAACAAATTGATGTCTCTCCTTCTCTCTCCCTCCCTCCTTCCCACCCCTACTTCCTCTCTCTCTCTTAAAAAAAAAAAATCAGTAAATAAAAATAAAAAAAGAACCATACTACAGTGAAGCAGATATTAAGAATATTAAATCCCCCCTGGTCACCTTAGCAAGTTCATTAGCAGAAGATGGGGGACAACTCTAACAAACATTTATTGACTCCTTATGGGTCAGCACTGATGAGAAGTTAATGATGAGCCCAACTGTGTTCCTGAAAGATGCATGATGGGAGTGGTGTTTTAGGAAAATTACCTGGTTAAGGAACTATTGTGACACTCCCTCCGAGGCACCAGGAAAATCAGAATGAGCTGGTTGTTGGTGGGACTGAAAAGGCAATGACGATTGTTATTATGTAAACCATTGCAGAGGCAGACTCCCAAGGGATCTTATTAGATATGGGGGTGGGGGGCGAACTTTGTTACAAAAATGAAGTTTAAATGTGGCATAAACTGTCTCTGTTGATTTACTGTGTCCAATGGTGGTGATATTTGACACCACATTTAAGGTAAAGAGATGTGGAAGAGAGTTGTATCATGGATTTAAGAGATTATAAGTGTTATTTTCTGCTGTGATCCAACCTGAATCCAAGTGTATAGTATGCAGAAAATGAATCCAAGTGTATAATATAATTAAGTGTCTATCAAGCATTGACCAAGATTCTGGAAACAGTGTAGAAGAAAAAACCATACTATATCTTCCTTTGTTCAAGAGCTTGGAATGGCGAACTCATAGTTCATTTAGTGGTCCGAAATATAACCAACCCGATAAAATGCCCTAGTTAATTATCTGACAAATTGCTTCACCTCAGTTATTTCCCTCCTTGAGTTTTGCAGATCTTGCACTCTTATTCTATATATATTCTATATAATGTGGCAATTTTCTCTTTTCTTCTCTAAAGATTTTATTTATTTTTAGAGAAGGGGGCAGGGAGGGAGACAGGGAGAGAAACCTCGATGTGTGGTTGCCTTTCGTGTCCCCCAGCCGGGGAGCTGGCCTGCAACCCAGGCATGTGCCCTGACTGGGAATCTAACTGGCAACCATTTGATTTGTAGGCTAGTGCGCAATCCACTGAGCCACACCAACCAGGGTATAATGCAGCAGTTTTCAACCTCTTTCATTTCATGGCACACATACACTAATTACTAAAATTCTGTGGCGCACTAAACGTATATTATATTTTTTGTCACTATGACAAAAAACGGTATAATTTTGATTTATTCACATGGGACAGCTATTGTTGTGTTGGCTGTTGTCATTTTGTTAATTGGGAGTCTAAGGGAAAAGAGGCCAGTGCCCCTGACTAAATATTCGGCTATTGCATGTTTTAAAAGCTCTTACAGCACACTGGCTGAAAATCACTGGTATAAAGCTTTGCCAAACTGGGAGTTTCTTGATTAGAAGGACTATGCTTTATTTAATTTTGTATTGCCAGTCCTAGTCTAAGGGACAAGCACACAAGTATTGGTTAAGTAATGAGTAAATGACTCATTATACACGATGAACAAACAAAATGACCCAGGGACTTACTTCAGGCTTCCTTATTGTTGCTGAGGCTATATCTGAATGTCTGGCCACAGGAACCCTGATGCTGGCTCACACTGCTCCTCCAGGTGGGCTCTGTTGATGTGCTACCTGTGTGACAAGTCAGGGCTTTTGTTGGCAAGTGGTGGCGATGATGTTGAGGATGGTATCAGTTGTGAGGTCAAGGGTAGGGAAAAATAGAAGAAATCTAAGTAGGTACATTTATTTATTTTTTATTTTTAAAATTTTATTTTATTTTTAGACAGGGGAAGGGAGGGAGAAAGAGAGGGAGAGAAACATTACTGCGTGGTTGTCTCTCGCGCGCCTCCTACTGGGGACCTGGCCCACAACACAGGCATGTGCCCTGACTGGGGAATCGAACTGGATACTCTCTGGTTCACAGACTGACACTCGATCCACTGAGCTATGCCAGCCAGGGTGGTGAATTTATTTTTGTGCATCTATTTCTCTTATTTCTCTTTCTATTACTCTGATCAAATTTTGATTTTTCTTTTTCTAATTTTCAGATACCTATGCATAAGAGGCAATGTGTACAGGCACTGTGCTAAGCGTTGGGGTACAAAATACAAACAGCAAGTTCTGGTGTACAAGATATTCCATCAATGAGGCCTGTACTGTTCTCTTTTAGCTTGTGTTGACAAGTCCAGTGAGTCTTTGATAACCTTCTTGCTTCTCAGTGTAATATGATAAATCCCATGTTTTGTTTTGTTTTGTTTTATTTATTTTTTATTGACTTTAGAGAGAGAGGAAGGGAGAGAAAGAGAAACATCAATTTATTGTTCTACTTATTCGTTGGTTGCTTCTTGTTGTGCCCTGACTGGGGATCGAACTGCAACCTTGGCTTATTAGGATGACCAGTTCCAACCAACTGAGCTACCCGGCCAGGGCCACCATGTTCATTTTATATTGCATCATTTCTCTTTGAAAGATTTCCCTATACTTCAAAGAAATGCATAACAGATGTGTGTGGGCACCAGGATGCAAGGAACTGATAAGTGTTGTTAGCATCAGGGAGGTTTATGGAGAGCAAGAGAAGGAGCCCGGAGGCCGGAGGCAGTGAGTAGGCGGAGGCATTCAGCAGGACGCAAGTGGCGGCCGGGAGCAGAGAAGCGAAGAGAGCTGGGAAGCTACGCCCCACAAAATCCCTGATGGAGTGAAGGGGGAGAGGTGGTTAAGCTTGGCTCCCAGATTCCTGCCTTGCACGAATGAGTGGATGGTGGTTCCTTCTGAGACAAGGAAGAGTGGAAGAGGGCAAGCGGAGGACTCCAGAGCTCCATTCTTTCCCAGTTGCCAGCCAGCACAGTACTGCCAGATCATGGTGACCGGGTGCTCCTCTCAACAGCCCAGGGAGAGGAGGTCACACTCACAAGGTGGCTTGTTCTATTACGAAGGTCATGCTGAGTGTGAGGTGCCTGTAGATACCCAGGACATAGTTGGGTAAGCAAGTCTGGATATAAGAGACTCAGGGGGAATATCGTTAAGTTGTGAGAGGTTGAAGTGTGACATTGGAAAATTCAAGATATCAGGGGAAGCAGGGGAAACTGATTTGGGAAATATATCACTCTACAAATCAAAGAACAAAGAGAGAGAAGAAGGAGGAGGAGAAGGAGAAGAAGAAAGAAGAAGAAAAGAGAAAAGAAAAGAAAAAGAAAAAGGAAAAGGAAAAGGAAAAGGAAAAGGAAAAAAAGAAAAGAAAAGCTTGATAAGCCCTGACCTGGTAGCTCAGCTGCTTAGAGCATAGTCCCTATACAAAAAGGTTAAGGGTTCGGTCCCTGGTCAGGGCACATGAAAGAAACAATGAATGAATGCATGAATAAGTGGAACAATAAGTCAATGTTTCTCTCTCTCTACCTCTAAAAAATCAATGAATAAAAAATAAAATAAAATAAAAATAGGATGTAAAATACAGAAGGAAGAAAGAAATGCATAATAAAATCTGTCTTACTTTAAAAAGCCTTTACTGATTCTTCTCAAGAATCTTCTGGTTCATGAGAACAATGTTTCAACCTTCATTAAAATTAACATTGTGGCTTTAGTGGTTGTAAGATATATGTCAATATTTACTTTCTTTTTCAATTTAATGGCATCTTGAAAATTGTCCATGAGATTCAGCAACATTCCAGTACTAATATTTAATATTTTAAAGCAAGCCTCTTAGTGATTCTAATATAGATCCAGTATCTGCTTGGGATCTGACAATGACCCCAAGTAATACAGTGGTTAAAAAGACAGATTTAACTGTATATATATTTTAATGCACTGACTTTGCTTTTGGAAGCATTTTTTTTCTTTAATCCACTGCTAAACAAAGCAGCAGGTACAAGTGAACTCTCTCCACTTTCCTTGTCCCTTATCATTGTCTTCTTATTTGAGAAATAAATGTATTACATTTTCTTTCATGAAAATAGGATCCTTATTTTTATGGTTCTTATAAACATTTTACTGTTTCTAACTTAGAAATCATACAAGACAACTAAAAGAACTAAAACTGAATTTTCCAAACCCTGAGATGAGCTCACTGAAATCGGAGAGTAAGACAACAAAGTGCCACCCCTACCAAAAAAAAAAAAAAGTGTCAGTATGCAATTATGGGCTCACTGGGAAGGGATATAAAACGAGCCTGTCATTCTAAGGAGAAGCTGATGAAGTTGACAGGTGTTAGGCAAGGTTATAAGAACAATACATGAATGGTTAATTCAAATAAGATTTAGCCCAGTGATTCTTAAACTTTAGTGGGTATCAGAACCACCTCTGAGGGTCTGTTGAAACATCTTTTTGGGCTTCGCTTGCAGAGTTTCTGTTTCAGCAGATCTGGAACAGAGCTGGAGCAATTACATTTCTAATCAGTTCCCAGGTGATGCTGATGCTTCTTGTCCAGCGATCACATTTTGAGAACCATTAATCTAACCAAGCAATAGAACACTAGACATGATTGAGATTGATTATATAGATGTATATTTATTTATTTATTTTTAAATTTAAAAAAGATTATTTATTTATTTGTTTATTTATTTTCAGAGAGAGGGAGGGAAACATCAATATGTGGTTGTTTCTTGAGCGCCCCCTACCGGGGACCTGGCCGGCAAGCCAGACATGAGCCCTGATTGGGGAATTGAAACAGCGATGCTGTGGTTCCCAGTCCGGCGCTCAATCTGCTGAGCTACACCAGCGGGAGCGAGGTGTATATTTATTAATATAGAATGATAAATTTATAATAGAACGAATGAGAGGGAGAGGGAGTACCTCCCACTTGGTCCCCACCAACCTCTTCCCTTCCATTTCATTGGACGGCACTAGTAGTTGCTAAGACATCAACTTTTTATTTTAAACTTTATAATTAAATGGGAAGAATTAAACTTTCCTTGTACAGTGTGTCAAGTTAAGTAGCAGCCTCAGTAAATGTTGGAAAGTTCTCCACAAAAGAGGTACAGATGGTGAATATGGAAGAAGTAATGGCATTAGAAAGTCACATTTTGCAACTTCTAATGTAACAAATTCAGGGAAAAATCATTAATAAATGAAATAAGCAGATGGAAGGCTGATGAAGGAGGGATTCAGCAGTTATTACATAAATCTACTGATCAATCCTAAACATAGAGAACCAGTCAGACATTTTGGTGCTTGATGTGAAGCAACATGAAAAAAGCCACCTATGAAATGTTCTTGCCAGAAATAGTAATACTGAATCTAATCAAGACTCTGGGGTTCACTTCCACCGACAAAAAATATGGGGGAAAGAAAAAATTAAGTGATGGCTCAGGGAAGGAAACTAGTATATCCTGAATATGGAATATTTTACAAGACAAATCAAAGAGAGAAAAAGGTTATAGTAGCCTACTAGATGCAGAGAGACTTAAGAGACATTGCAAACAAAAGTGATATGTGGGCATTATTTAGGTCGCGGTTTGAACAAGATAAATGCCAGAACATTTAAAAAAAATATTTTGTTTATTTATTTTTAGGGAGAGGGGAAGGGAAGGAATAAGAAAGGGTGAGAAACATTGATGAGTTGTCTCTTGCACACCCCGGACCAGGAACTTGGCTTGTAACCCAGGCACACACCCTGAGCAGGAATTGAACCAACAACCTTTTGGTTTGCAGACCAGCACTCAATCACCAGGCCACATCAGCCCGGTGCAAGAACAGCCAGGGATAAGTGCAAGAACAGTTTGAAGACAGGGGAATGCATGGACTGTCTTATTAGTCAACAGCAAAGATTTATTCTTAATTTTGCTTGGTGGATATTGACATCACTTCAGTAAGAAAACGTCCACACTTTTAAGAGCTGCAAGCTGAAATATGCAGCTATAAAATAATAGGGTATCTAGGATATGCTTTAAACTTGTTTTGCAAAGGGAAAAGAGGATAGAAAAATGAAAATGATAAAAGTTTGATAAGTATAGTGTCTGGATAGTGGGAATATGAAAATGCATTATAGTGTTCTCTCTACTTTGTGTGTATTTAAAAGTTATCGTAATTAAAACTATTGGAGCCGTGGCTGGTGTAACTCTGGATTGAGTGTTGGCCTGTGAACAAAAGGGTCGCTGGTTTGATTCCCCAGTCAGGGCGCATGCCTGGGTTGTGGGTCAGGTCCTCAGTAGGGGGCGTGCGAGAGGCAACCACACACGGATATTTCCTCTCCCTCTCTTCCTCCCTCCCTTTGTCTGTCTAAAAATAAAATAAATAAAATCTAAAAAGTAAAAAAAGAGCTTGCAAAAAATAAAACTACTGGAATGAGTAATCTAGCCTCCATAGCTTTTCATCTCTTAATTTATGATAGTTTAAAAATCCCAAATAAATTTTTATTTTCCTGATTCTCTTCTTTTTAAATTTTTTTATTTATTGATTTGAGGAGAGGGAGAGAGCGAGAGAGCGAGAGCGCGCACAATTTGTTGTTCCACTTATTTATGTGTTCATTGGTCGATTCTTGTGTGTGCCCTGGCCAGGGATCACACCCGCAACCTTGGCTCATTGGGGTGATGCTCCCACCGACTGAGCTACCCACCAGGGCTCCTGATATTCTTTTTTCATTAAGGTATTATTGACATACAATATGATATCAGTTTCAGGTGCACAACTTAGTGATTTATTATTTATCCATTTTATGATATGATGACCACGATGTATTTTCCTGATATCCTATGAAGAATCTTGCCTGCATTACTAATCTACTCTGTGACCTTGGGCAAAATAATTATCAGGTTACTTTTCTGTTAAATGGTGGTAATAATAGTATCTACCTTACGGTCCTTTTGAGAGTTAAAAGGGATAATAATATCTCTTTACATAGGGTCTGATACATAATAACCACTCAATAGATATTAGTTGTTATTATCATATAAATAATGGTTTTTCTTTTCTATCCTTCTAGTGAATCAGGAGTTACTTTCCTTTCCTCTCAGTCTGAACATTTATGAAGGAGATATTAACTAATAATAAGGATGTTGTTTAAATGAATTTTTAAAGCGATGAACTCTATTGGTGTAGCTGATTTATAAGCTTTAGAGGTATTTAGATGGCCTTGGCTGGTGTCGCTCGGTGGACTGAGTGCCGGCTTGCAAACCAAAAGGTAGCTGGTTCGATTCCCAGTCCCGGCACATGCCTGGGCTTCAGACCATGTCCCCAGTAGGGGGTGCGTGAGAGGCAACTACACACTGATGTTTCTCTACCTCTCTTTCTCCCTCCCTTGCCCTCTGTCTAAAAATAAATAAGTAAAATTTTTTTTAAAAAGTTATTTAAATGTATATCATTTGTTAATGACATTATAATATTGTCAAAGGGTTTTTGGGGCTTGGGAAAATGATTTTTAAAGCAAACATAATTTTATCATTCATTGATACTAGTGTAGCATGACTTGCTCTTAGTTTACGTAAATGATCTATGTGCATTCTTCAGAAAAGGTAAACATTTTTGCTAAAACTCTTCACAGTGCCTAGCTGAATTTAGAAGCAAACTCTAATCCTGATTGCTTTATTCAGCTTCAGAGCTGTTTCACCTGTACAGCTGGGATGTCAGAATTGCCACTGTGATTCTTTTGGTACGGTGGAAGATCCAGGGCATCCTGGGAGGCTAGTGCAGATGACTCCGTGTTCCTTATGGACAAGGAGGTAAAAGCTAAGTGGCGCGTTTTCTTGGGAAATATTTCAATATTGTTATTTGTACAAGGAGGCAGAAAACGATACAGGGGGAGGATGAAATGGAGCACACAGATGATTTAGAAAGCACCGTTTTGCCAATTGGATAACACCTGGCACATTAAAGTCAGTGAAAAACCTAACATGCTAAACAAAAGTCCAAGTAGCAAATGATCTCTTCATCTTTGCACTGGAATATCACAGCCAATAATAAGTTATGATATTTGTGAAAACCAGAGATACAGGTTAAAAAAAAAAGATCTTTCTTTAAACACATGTGGGATATACAGCTGGAATTAAAGAAATATAAGAAGAAGGTAGTTCATAGAAAATCTAAATGTGTATTAACTCTGGCAGTGGATTAAAGTATAAAATATAGCAAATTTGTCTTCATCCTAAAATTGCTATGGCTCATCACATTACCAGCAGTGCATACAAAGCAAAGCGTACTGTCAATGTAAGAAATATCCAAACCTATGAAGCAGTTTTGAGTTTATTTGAGCCAATCTGATGACAAGTGTCAGGAAGGAAACTCTCAATGGACTGAGAAAATGCTCAGGAGAAAGGCAGTGCTGCTATTTATTTTATACAGAATCAAAGGAGGAAATGTAAGGAGGGTTACATGAAATTTATTGGTGGTAGATTAGGGAGGCAAGAGAAAGCAAACTGGGGAAATCTCTGAGATTGGATAAAGAATAAAAGGGAGAGACAAATACTTCTTTTGCATTGGTGGGTACAGGTAGTTAAGTGTTAACACTCACAGCACCCGCACAAGCTATGTAGGGGAACTAGGGAACACGGGGACAATGAGGGGTTTTGTGGTCTTGTCCTCTGGTGGGAGACTGTGCCCTGAGGGGTCTGGAATAAAAGGGGGTTACTCTGACATTCCAAAGATATGTTATTGTAGATGAAAAAAGACAATAGGCTCAGTGAAGGTAAATATCGACCTTTGCCAAGGAAGATACCAGCCTACGCACCATGACTTCCTTTTGGTTAAAAATGTTTTAATTTCAGATCACCCTGTGCGGTTATTGGTCTCTGAGTTTGTAAGGCCCGCCGTGCAGGTCTCTGCTGAGCTTGTCAGCTTTAGTATGTGGCCCTTTTTTCCTCCACGATGTAGAAATATTTTTCAGAAACAGAATATATTGGTAACCAGTTACAGATTAAGTTCTATAAAAAGACTTTTCTCTGAGATAATTTATAAAATGTTCTATGAGTTATCAATACTATTAAGATGCTTTTTATGACAAGACTGCTCTTCTTGATCCTTTATGTTCTGTATCTTTCTGAGAGAGTGAATCCAATCTGAGTTTTAGTCACAGTGATAGAAATTAAAGTGGCATTAAAGATCCAATCCCTTTTTCATTATTCTCTGACTTTGGGGTGGGGGGAGGCGCAGGTTTGCAATTATACCCCCCCCATCACTTAATGTTTCATTATTAAAGAATGGTAATTTTCGCTCTTGGCTGGTGTGGCTCAGTGGACTGAGTGCCGGCCTGTGAACCAAAGGGTCACCAGTTCGATTCCCAGTCAGGGCACATGCCTGGGGCTGCAGGCCAGGTCCCCAGTTTGGGCCACATAAGAGGCAACCACACATCGATGTTTCTCTCCCTCTCTCCCTCCCTTCCCCTCTCTCTAAAAATAAATAAATGAATTTATAAAAAAGAATGGTAATTTTCAAGTCTTTTAAAAAGCAATAATATGTTAAACATTTCTGTTGTCGTTCTGATGCATTAAAGATTCATGATGTGTTATTTCAGCTACCACACCTGGATGAAATGATAACAAAAAATCCACAACATTTTCTGAAAGGTAGTCAGCAATATTTGAACACTCACTATGTCCCAGTCACAATTTTAGATGCTAGGGATCAAGTTGTAAGTAGACAGACCCCAAGCATAGTTAAGTGTCATTTTGATGGAAGGAGAGACAAAGAAATAGTCATTTCAAGCAGTAATCAGTGGTGGGGGAAAATAACAGGGGGTGACATGACAGAAGTGTCTGGGGAACTGCTTTAGGTCGCGTGTTCAGGCAAAGGCTCTCTGAGGAGGAAATTGAGAATTAAATAACAGGAGCTGAGACAAGAATATTCTAGGCAGAGGGCAGAGCTAGTGCTAAGGCCCTAGGGCAGCAATAAACTTGATCAGAAACAAATCATGGAAAACATCATGCGTATGTAATGAAGTTACTGATTGCATTACATATGCTTAAGATGACAGTACTAATAGTAGCAAGCCTAGTCCTTAGGAGAGGAATTAAATTCAAAGTATCCCAGAGTGGTGCTGATGACTGCAATGTGGCTGCAATGTGACTGCAAGAATAAGCAGAGCCGATTGACAAAGGCCCAGATGTTACAGAATGAGAGCGTAATTCCTGAATTAATTCCAATTGTTCTTGGCCTAGACTCCAAGCCAACGTAAGAACACCATCCAGAATGACTCAGAGCGTAGAACACTTTTCATGGTTTGAACGTTAGAAGTAGGCAGTCTATGATGTCGCTATTGTAAAAAGTAATGTCTTGTAATGACTCCCTTCTCTCCTTTTTAAAGCCCTGCATTGCAAAAAATATTTCATAAAATATCTTCTAATTCTCTCACAGAATTGTCAGTATTCATATTTATCAGTAGTAAGAAAAGTGTCTTAAATTTCCATTCCTCTCCCAATTTAATTATTTTTAGATGGGTTTCGGGCGGAGTTTGCATTTTCATAAAGTTATCATTTTACTCTGATTTTTCATAGGTAGTTTAAATGCTTTTGCTAACAAGTTGTCAAGAGGTAGATTTAAAATGATAAGGACTTACTGATGCTCAAAGTCTAGAAAACTAAAGAGAAGTGAGGGACTGCAGAGGGGCAAAAAAGAAAAAGGGGATTAAGAAGTGCAAAACTTCCAGTTATAAAATAAATCATGCGGATGTAATGTACAGAGTAGGGAAATGGAGTCAGGAACATTGTAATAGCTGTTCAGTGAGAGACAGTTACTAGATTTATTGTGATGATCACTTGTATAATGTATATTACTGTTGAATCACTTCAAACTCATACTGTATATCAATTATAATTAAAAATAAATAAAATAAAGAGAAAGGAGATGGTCTTTTCTGTAGTTTTCCTCTTAAGTAGGTAATGATTCTTTACAAAAGCAATTTAAGCTAATACTTTCGAAACAGAGTAGAAGACATGAGGGTAAATCATCGTGTGAAAATTCGGAGAGTCTACTTTTTTTCCTTACGCCGATCTTGTCCCAACACGAGTTTAATGTAAAAAGAAATCACTTTATTAAGAACCGCTGTAGACATTGGGCTACAATTTAGCAATCATGGGACCTTTAATTGTCGGCTCCAGATGTCACCTAGGAAGTGACTTAAAGGTCAAGCAGGAAACGCCCCAGGGGCTCATTCCTGTGCTGGGTGGGATTTGGGTGGAGCCAGCTGCTCAGAGATGCAAATTGACTGCAGAGTACTACCTATTTTTGTTTCATTTACTTTTTATTTAATTTATTGGGGTGACACTGGTTAATAAAATTATATAGGTTTCAGGGGGAGTACTACCTATTCTTCTACCACAATGACTAAGTTTGAAGAAAAGGCCTTTTCTTGATGCTTGACAAAGTAAAAGTGGGGGCCGACAAGAGTTGAGTTCAACCTAGGTTGTCCATTTGAAGGGCACTAGGAACTTCAGAATCACTTTTGAAACAACACTGTGGGTTTTGTAGCTTGTTCAGGGTTGCTCTATTTAGCAGCCCGCAGCCTAGAAGGGAGAGCAAGAACCCTTAACATCGAAAGCCAGTGTGTCTGTCTTCAGGGCTAACCTGACTCTTTTCTCAGTGTGGTCGGTTTAAAAATCCCCAGGAGAGAAACACGTTTTGCTAGTGACCCAAGAAAGGAAAACAAGGTGAGAATGTTACCAAATGTGGGCCCTTTTGGGGGCGGGGGGGTACCCAGATACAGTTAGTGAAACAATGCCCCACCTACCCAGGGGTCCCTCTGTTCTAGGTTCTTTGCTCGTCGCCCTTAGAAATTCTGGCTCTTAATGCCAGAATTTGGTGAAAAAGAAAGGAATTATTTATTCAAAAGTTACACAGGTTTTGAATAATGACTAAATGTCACCATTAAATCTCAAAATCCCTTTAAAACGCCCAGCAACACACAGAGTCCTGCCTTTCCCCCAATTTGCCCAATCAGACCAGTCAGGGGTATCGTCCTTACGGGGAAAAAGAAGTCCGGAGCTGGGGTGTGCAGGCCTCTCGTGGTTCCCAGCACCCTCAGCTGTGTCACCGAGATCTCCAGTTCTTAATCCAAAGCCACGCGGCAGCTTCTCACGGCCCACTAGCAGGAGTCCTTACTCCCCTTTCCTTCCCTCATGGTCTTTGCACTGCTCCCCTGTGGCGTGGGGAGAACCATCCCCCAGCTCTCAGACACACAGCTGTAACTGGGGGAGCTTCTTCCCAGTCAACTCCTGGGTTTAAGTTTTGCAAATCTTCCTGGTTAGGCTTGTCGATATGCAAAATCACTGTCTCTGCATAGGAGGAATGAAGCTATCTTGCTGTTATTGACATGCAAAATGACTCTGGATGGGCTTGCGCCAGGGCAGGTCTGAAGCTGGCTTGTTATTGACATGCAAAGTAACTCTGAAAGGCCCTGCTCCAGGTCTTGGTCCCTCATGGTGGCCCCCCTTGGGGTGGGGGAGGGAGAATATACTACATTTTTCTTGGTCACCCCACATTCTGGACATCATTACAAATCCCCCTTTGGGGGGGCCCTGGCTGGACCCCGTTACAAGACCCAGGGAGCCGCTATGAGGGAAAATAGAGAAAAAAGGTTCAGGGGTAGTCAGCTGAGCATGAAAAACAGCTGCTGGTCACCCACTGACACTTCAGGGCAGTGGTTTCCAGCTCTGGCAAGATAAGGGGCTTCCAAAGTTCCCAATGTCATGGCTGTGTTACCGGACAGGCGCCGGGTCCTGAGCAGGTCTGCCCAGGGCCAGCTGTAGTGCGTGGGTTCTTGACTGTGTAGGAAAGGCTTCACAGCACAAGTCTAGGGGACTCTGAGGGTCCATCTATTAAAGCTGGGGACAGCGAAACAAGGAAGGGCTTAGCACGGAAGAAGCAACAGGGGTTCCTGGGCGGGGCTGCCTTAGCTGATGCGCGAGTTAAGAGAAAAGTGGGTTTTGGGTGTAGGTTCAGGGGATTAGTCTGGGACGAGCTGCCAGCTGCTCATTGCCTCAGAGTTCAGGAGACATGTGTTTGTGAAGAAAAGAAGGGGAAGAAGAAGGACAAGGGACTGGCGTGGGCTGCTCCCCAGAGGGAGAACGTGTGTGCACAGGGTCCTTTGTCTTGAGGCTTTTTTTTTCTCTTTCTTGCAGGTGGGGCATCGTAGGACAGGTCTCAGGGGAGCGTTTCAATCGAATGTTCATCAGTTCCCCAGCTGTGATTGGTCAGTGACAGGGCAGGGTGTCTGTAGTCATCACAGCTGGTCCTGGCCCTCGCCCACCTGGGTTTGCTGCGCCTCTGGGCCCGGAGCTGAAGCACAACCGAGGCCTAGATGTTATATCCTAGGTGTCATCTCCAGGGAGGAAAGGCCAGGGGAGGAGAGGTTACCCTGGGGCGGAGGTCCTTGTTTTCCCATTTTTATCCCCTGCCAGGCACTGGGGGCCTTTCCCCTGGTGACCATCTGCACCTGGCTGTAAATTGTTCAGCCACTGTGTCCAGCTGTCTGCCTCAGTTTCCCTATTCCACTGGCCAAGGAATTTTCCTAGGTTCTTACTATCCTGTCTCAGTTGCACCCCAGACCAATTGCACCAGCCTCCCCAGGATGAAGCAGGCATCAGTGTTTTTTATAGCTCACATGGTGATTCCAAAATGCAGTCCATGTCCAGGCCCCCTACCTTAGGAAGCACTTCTCAAACTTTAATGTGCTCATGAATCTCCTGGACAGCTTATTAAAATGCAAATTATGATCCTGTATGCCTGGGGCAGGGCCTAAGGTTCTACATTTTCAATCCAGCACCCAGGGGTTACCATTGTTGGGGGGCAGAGGATGAGGGGACCCATGCTGAGTAATCACAAGCCCTTGGATATTAAGTCTGGACACCAGTTGATTCCGCACAATAATTTCATCATTAAGCTAGTGCTCAAAATTTGAGTGCCAGACATTTAGAAATATATATCTTGAAAATCCCATTAAATTTAGAGTAAAATCTAAACATGTGTGACTGCGGTTTACAAATCTTTTAATGTGACAGGGACCTTAGCCTACCTCTCTGAGGGTTTGCACCCCCACCGCTCTTCTCTGGTGTACCCTGCTCCAGGGTACAATTACTCTAGCTGCTCCTCAGAAATGCTAGACCAACCCCCCCTTCAAGGCCTTCGTACCTGTCCTGCCCTCTGCTTAGAACATTTCCCCCCTCCATAGCCTCACGGCTGGCTAGCTCAAAGGTCACCTCCTGAGGCCTTCCCTGATCTGCCTTTCTAAGTAAGCCACCTTCCCTCCGTCTCTGTATCTCATAACCATTTCCCCACGTAGGACTGATCTCCATTGTCCATGTCTGCTACGGCTTTTCTGTCTATTTCCAGAAGAATGTCAGCCATGAGAGAAAATCTTTTTTTCTCTCTAGGTAACTCCTGCCCCATACCTCACCAGCTCTTAGAAAAAGAGTCTGATATATAGAGGAATATGTACCCACAAAATGACAGTGAATGTCCGTGAGGTGGGAATATGGAGACAGAGAGGGGGAGAGAGAGAAAGAGAGAGAGAGAGAGAGAGAGAGAGAGAGAGAGAGAGAAGCAGACAGTAAATACAAGCCATTACTTAAGAGTTTCTTTTTTTTAAAAAAAGACTTTATTTATATATTTTTAGACAGAGAGGAAAGGAGGAGAAGAAGGAGAGAAACATCAACGTGTGGGTGCCTCTGGTGCGTCCCCAAGTGAGGACCTGGCTGGCAAACCAGGCATGTGTCCTGACTGGGAATCGAACCGGTGACCCTTTGCTTTGACAGGCTGGCGCTCAACCCACTGAGCCACACCAGCCAAGGCTAAGAGTCCCCTAACAACCTGGGGTTCTCCAATAGCGCTGATTAGTGTAGACGTGTGGCTGAAGCAACAGGATCATCTGCTCAGCCATAGCGAGCCTGACCTTGGCTCACACAGGACTTCTAAGCCATGTTTGTAGGAAGTTCTTAATGAATGCATATGCATTGCAGGAGTCAGCTTCACATTTACATGAAGGAAGCACATTACCCAATTTATCATAAATACTGCAGGCATAATTGACTCAAGATGCTTTCTTTCTTCTCAGGTCTTTTGTCTTGGTGAAAACTCTAATCCATGGAAGCAGCTGCTGAGTCTGGCTCCTCCATATGAAACTTGTGGCATTTAGAAACAATTGGACACTCACGAAACACCTTCATGTTGGCAGATTACAGGCAATAAGCAAAGAGGTCATGTCTGTGATTAGGTTGAAATATGCAAATTCTTCAATGGTTTTTATGTTTTGATTTCCAGCTGATCTTCTCTTGATTACTCTCAATTAAGTACTCAACTGCACTTAATTATACTTGAGTTCATGTTCTTAATACTGTGGTTTTGTGGATTGTCCCTATATATGTACTTATATTGAAAATATTTTATTTATTTCATTTTTAGACAGAGGGGAAGGGAAGGAGAAAGAGAGGGAGAGAAACATCAATGTGTGGTTGCCTCTCACGTGTCCCCTACTGGGGACCTGGCCTGCAATCCATGCATGTGCCCTGACAGGGTAACCCAACCAGTGACCCTTCGGTTCACAGGCTGATGCTCAATCCGCGGAGCTACACCAGCCAGGGCTATATTTTTTATATTTAAATTGAAATGGTAGCAGATCATATATTCATACTGTAACAACATTCCCTCTATACAAAAAGATAAACAATGAAAATCGGTCTCCCTTTTATCCCTGAGTTTTGCTACAAGTGATTAAAGAAGATGATTTACATGATACAAACTTTGTGAAGTAGACAGTCTCTGTTCCCATGGGTCCAGAGAATGGCAAAATGGAGTAGAAAGCAGGCAGGAAGCTTTTATGGGATAAAGAATAAGGAATAAGGAAGTAAGTGTAAAGCCCAAAGTTGGCTTGGCCTTTGGGAACTGCTTGACTGGAGATATTGCATTTCCTGTCAAATGGAGCATTTACAGGGACAGGAATATTATGTAAGTTTCAGTTGATGTGGCACCCTAGGCGAGAGTGACTCCATCTTGGGCCTAGAAATTTATTTCAACACCTTAATCCCCAGTTCCTCCTCAAGACACCACCAAAGTTGTCAGTTTCTTCTGTGCCAAAACAAAATGTTCCATGCAGCATCCATGCTTCAGTTTATTAATCTGCAAAATGGGGTAATGATAGCGCCTATCTCATTAGGCTTATGTGAGGATTAAATGCATTAACGCATGTCAAACACTTACAACGGAGCTGAGTATATACCAAAACTAACACAAAGAACTATCAGAAGATCAAACTGTACAGAAGTCCAACAACCAAGGATTTAAAGAAGACACATTCATCCAGATCGGTGCCTTTTACAGGGAGTGAAAGCAGCTCTATTTAATTCACAAGAACAAACACAGAGAAACTGCCAAATTGAGGAGACAGAGAAATGTGGTCTGGAATGAAGGAATGGAACAAAACCCCAGAAAAAGATCTATATGAAGCAGAGATTAGCCAACCTATCAGATACAGAGTTCAAAACACTGGTGATCAGCATGCTCAAAGAACTCATTGAATATGACACTAACATAAAGGAAGGTATGAAAGATACACTAAGTGAAATAAAGAAAAATCTACAGGGAACCAACAGTGAAGGGAAGGAAGCCAGGATTCAAATCAATGATTTGGAACATAGGGAAGAAATAAGCATTCAACCAGAACGGAAAGAAAAGACAAGAATTCAAAAAAATAAGGTTAGTGTAAGAAGACTTTGGGACATCTCCAAACGTGCCAACATCCAAATCATAGGGATGCCAGAAGGAGAAGAGGAAGAGCAAGAAATTGAAAACTTATTTGAAAAAATAATGAAAGAAAACTTCCCTAATTTGGTGAAGGAAATATACATTCAAGTCCAGGAAGCACAGAGAGTCCCAAACAAGTTGGACCCAAAGAGGACCACACTAAGACACATCATAATTAACATGCCAAAGGTTAAAGATAAAGAGAGAATCTTAAAAGCTGCAAGAGAAAAGCAGAGAGTTACCTACAAAGGAGTTCCCAGAAGAAAATCAGCTGATTTCTCAAAAGAAACTCTGCAGGCCAGAAGGGACTCACAAGCAGTATTCAAAGTGATGAAAAGCAAGGACCTACAACCTAGATAAATCTATCCAACAAAGTTATCATTTAGAATGGAAAATGGAAGGGCAGATAAAGTGCTTCCCAGACAAGGTAAAGCTAAAGTTCATCATCACCAAGCCTTTATTACATGAAATGTTAAAGAGACTTATTTAAGAAAGAGATGAAGATCAAAACAATAAACATTAAAAAGGCAACAAATTCACAACTATCAACAGCTGAACCTAAAAAACAAAAATGAAACAAACAAAAAAAACAAACCAAGCAAACAACCAGAAGAGGAATAGAAGCACAGGTATGGAGATCATTCGGAGGGTTAAAAGCTGGGGAGGGGAAAGGGGAGAATGGGGGAAAAGGTATAGGGATTAAAACACATGATTGGTAGGTACAAAATAGACAGGGGGATATTAAAAAGAATACAGGAAATGGAGAAGACAAAGAACTTACATGCAGGACCCATGGATATGAACTAAGGGAGGGGATTGATGAAGGGAAAGGGGGGCAAAGGGGGAAAAATTGGGACAACTGTAATAGCATGATAAAATACGCTTTAAACAAAATCTTGCTCCCACCCAATGTCCCAGCCTTGCAGTTTCTCTTCCCAAAGGAAAACTATATATTCATAGGGATATAGGTTATTTACTTTTATACAAATTTCCTGCATTCTTTTCCAAACAAAAACTTGCTTTATTAATTTGGTAGGATAAATTATGTTTAGGTGAAGTTGAAATTGCAGCCTACCTCTGACTCTTAAAATTCAAGTGCTTTGAAGTTCAGTATGACCTGTCCACAGGTGCTGTGGGATGATGCCCTTCACCCACCCTCCCTCTGTGTGAACTACCGTGAAATCTTGATTCTCGTGGAGTTCATGATGAGCATTTGATCTTCACTTGGCAGAAATGTAACCTATGCATACTAACATGGTCTCTGTTTTTTTCACATTAGATTGAGAAAATTAGTGTCATACTACTTGCAGCCAACTCAATACAAAACACATGTTCAACATGGGCATTTAAAAACTTTGGGCAGAACTCAGTTATAAAATACCCAGAAAATGTTTCTGTTCATTTTTAACATTGTCATCAAGGTGAAAATATGAAATTAAAGGAAGTCTTAGGGGCCCAAGAATATTTTAGCTTGAGAAACATAAGTCTAATTATTTCTGTATATATATTTCTCAGAGCTCAGCTAAAGTAAGATTCACTTGACAACCCTTAAAGCCCCAAACTAGGTCAGGTTCCCTACTCATGTGTGTATATACCAACAGGTACCCCTTTATTCAATTAGAGTTAAGCAATTAATTATATGGTCACATGTTTAATGCTCTCTTCCCCCTTACGAAGCAAGCTCTGGCACAGGCACTGTGTCTACTTTATCCACCATTTTATCTCCAGTGCCCAGAATACGGATTTTCACATAAGAGAAGCATTTCACAAATATTTTTTGAGTGATTAGGTAAAACAACTGTAAGTCAAGAGACTAGGATTCAAGTACTATCTGCCTGTGTAATCATGACCAGTGTTTTGCTTTGTTTTTTTTTAACTTCTTTAAGTCTCAAACTCTACATTTTATAAAAATGAGACAAGTAGAATAGATCATAGATTTCCAGACTTGGCATCACTTGAAAAGCCTTTCAAATAGTACAGATTGTGGAATTCTACCTGTAGACACCCTGATTTACTAGTTCTAGGACAAGGATGGGTAATTTATTTTAAAAGCTTCTGAGGTTAGAGCATGCAGTTAGGGTTGGAAACCCTGAAATAGTTTTATCATCCTATTGAGCTTTGTCTATACTAGTCCTTGACTCGAATTCAACATATAGTCATTGAGGGTTTGGTATATGTTAAACATTACTAGCACTGGGGCTAGTAATATGAGGAATATTTAGATTTCTTTATTCCACAGACTTGTCCACTGAGAGACACATAGGTGATCTAACAGGTTTTTGAACATATTGGTAGCACAGGATGTTGCAAAGGCAGACAAAAAGCATTCTTCTCAGCCTGAGGCTTAGGGAAAGATGACAGGAGATGAAAAATTTGATCAGTGAAGATTGGGTAGGAATTAATTTTAACCAGGCGGGGACAGTATGTTAATAGAAAGGACAAATGTACAAAAGTCCAGGGGCATGAGAAAACCCAGTTTGCTAGAATCCTATAAATAATCCCCAAAGTTGTATTATAGTCAGAGGCAGTAGAATGTAGGAGAAATTTCTGGCAAAGAAGCAGTTGTTATATTACAGTTTAACAGCTGAAGGCAAGGGCTTTCGAGCCAGGAAGATCTGGTTTAAATCCTGGTTTGCCATTCTCTTTCTCTCTCTGTGAATCATGTAAATTAATTAACTCGTTCACACTCAATTTCCTTATCTGTGAAGTGGGGAAAATAATACCTGTCTTGTAAGATAACTATAAAGATTAAATGAGGCAAAATGAAGCAATATATGTACAACTCTTAACACAGTGCCTGGTAGATTGTAACCAAAAAAATATGTGCAAGAAGGCAAATTCATTGCAGCTTTGCTTTTTGTTTTTTCAATTTTAATGACTCCACAGTACTGATATTGTATTTAAAGCTATTTTTGTGCAGAAAAATGCAAATAGTATAAAAGGATGTTCAGGGAAAAGTAAATGTCCTTCTCAAACCCATGTGTCTATTCATGATTTGTTCTTCCTAGAGTCAGCCAGGATGTACCAATTTTTAATGTACCCTTTAGAGATATTCTGAAGCACATTTGAAACAGCAAAAAATTAGAAATAGTCAAAATGTTCATTAGTATGGGAAATGCCTGTGGAACAGGTACCCTTCGTATACAAGGCAGCAACTAAAAAAACAGGTTGAAAAATGAAAATTTCCTTTTAGGCACATATAATAATGTTACCCGGAAATACATATGTGCATATAAATACAAATGTGTATATATACAATTTCATGTTTATAATCAATATGCTAATGTTAAGAATTAGGTGCCTTGTTTTTTTTGTTTTTTTTTTAACAAGCAAACGTTTATCTAGAAAGTGAGCCTGCTGGACTGCGTGGGTCCAGGATACAATTCACCGTGGCAATAGCAGAGCCCCTGGACCTTGGGAGAAAGCAAAGAGGTATGCCTAAAGGGAGAAGGCGTGGGCTTCGAGAGGGCGACAGGGCCAGAGAGGACAGAGAGAACCAGAGTTAGGTGCTCTACATTGGAATATTTTTGCAATCTTACTGGACCTTTAACATTTTTATATCATAATGACATAGCAGTGTGCTTAATGGATGCATTTATTTTCTGGTCTGCTAAGTTTAGGGAGTTATTTCTAAAAGTAACTTACACATTGTGAAAAGATTGCTGAGTAGGTCTGTATGGGTCAAATCTAATACGAGACACTAAGACACCATTTGGAATTCTGTGACTGTTTTTGACAGAGTGCCTGTGGATACTCTGTAATTTTATTGAATTATGGTCTACTAGTAGAAACAGTTGAATTCTTTAAGTTGATGAGACATAACTCCTTGGATACCTGTGACTGTAATGTTCTCCTCATTTATTTATTTATTTAAAAAAAGATTTTATTTATTGATTTTTAGAGAGGGGAAAGGAGGGAGAAAGAGCAGGAGAGAAACATCAATGTGCAGTTGACTCTCATACGCCCCCAACTGGGAACCTGGCCTGCAACCCAGGCATGTGCCCTGACTAGGAATTGAACCTGCAACCCTTTGGTTTGCAGGCTGGTGCTCAGTCCACTGAGCCACACCAGTCAGGGCTCACCTCATTTATTTATAGTTATTTTGCTTATACGCTAAACATACACATTAATTGTAAGATACATTTAGATTTCAGAAATGACTAAATGTGAAAAAAGTCTTAAGATCAAGTATAGATGATATTGAAATGACATTTCTGTTTACTTTGTTAGGCAAGGATGGTAAAAGAAGATAGGTTATTAAACTGTGGGATCTTATGAGCTTTTCATTAAGTATAGTGTTTTTCCATGCCACATTCTTGTTTTTTGGTCATCTCTTAGTGGAATGGGGCATTGGTTGGTTGTATTATTTTTCTTTTGTTTATCAGAAATAGTTCAACAGGTCTCAATTTTCTTCAGGACAATTTTAAGTACATAAAAACCAATATGTATCCCTGGCTGGTGGGGCTCAGTGGATTGAGCGTCTTACTGTGAACCAAAGGGTCACCAGTTTGATTCCCAGTCAGGGCACATGCCTGGGTTGTGGGCCAGGTCCCCAGTAGGGGGCACACGATAGGCAACCACACACTGTTGTTTCTCTCCCTCTCTTTCTCCCTTCCCCTCTCTCTAAAACTAACTAAATAAATAAATGTTAAACAACAACAATAACAATGTATATACTACCAGATTTCTTTCATTCCATTTTGTTTGTTTGTTTTTTGTTAAAGTAGACACTGGAGGAAGGTAACTCACTTGCTATACCAACGATACGGTATCTTCATTGTGCAGATCCCTCATTCTTTGTCCAAACTTCTGGTGTAAGATTTTACAGAAATTAGATATTATCTGATTCTAGAATCAGGTTATATAATACATATGCCATGTTACACATGTTCCAGATTCAGGAGGTCTGGAATGGTACAACTTATTCAAACATATTAACATTTGACCAGCAAAATATATTTATTTATTTATTATATGCACATAATACGTTATATTTACATAAATAAAGATGATATAGTAAGTGGTGGAATAAAATACTCCCTGACTAAGAGATTTTTCTGCTACTTCTGGAGCTCTGGGGTATAACTTACCAAGCTTTAGGAATGGTTATTATGAAATAATAAAAACAACTGTCTTTGTATAAATGGTTTAGTATTTTTATTACATCTAATATAAGCCTCATACATGTTCAGGGTAAGTGTTACTGCCAAATGAGTTTGTGCTGAACTTTGAAAAATATATTTTATTGTATTGCAGATACAGGATTATATGCACACATTATATGTAACATATGTATTTACATATATACGCATGTATATGCAGTTCTTATATCCATCCAAAGATGTTAGAGATAGTACTTCATTGTTTAATAACAATTAGATTTACTGTCCATCTTCATTCAGACATTTTGCTTGGCTGTGTGAAGAGTATTTTTCTTTCCTGTCAAGTACAGTGTGCAAACTAGTCTAACATGAAGAAATAATTAAGTTTTCTTTTTCTTAGCAATTCTGCTGTGTCAGTAGGGATTGGAAACAACCATTAAGAACATTCCAAAAGCATAGGCATTATAAACAGAGTGAAATTTGAATCCCTGCTCTGCCATTAGTTGGCACAATAATGAGATGTCGACGGGCTCACAAAAGTCATCCTTGGATTCAAGCAGATTGCAGATCGTTAGAAGCTGGTTAGCGGCTAACTCTGAGGAGGAGGAAAGGAATAGTGACTGTAAGAGCCTAAGGGAGTCTATTAGAGACTAATATTTCACTTCTTGACTTTGGTGGTTGTATGGATATGTCGACTTTATGATAATTCATCAGGCTGTACAGTTATGATGGCTGCATCTTTTTGTATGTACTACTTCTGTAAGTAATATATTTTTTAAAGATTGTATTTATTTTATTTTTAGAGAGAGGGGAAGGGAGGGGGAAAGAGAAGGAGAGAAACTCAATGTGTAGTTGCCTCTCACATGCCCCCTACTGGGAACCTGGCCTGCAACCCAGGCCTGTACCCTGACTGGGGAATTGAACTGGCAGCCCTTGGTTCACAGGCCGACGCTCAATCCACTGAGCTACACCAACCAGGTGTAAGTAATTTTTTAAATAGGAGTTCAACATCTTAAAATTTATTTTTTAATATGTTGATTTAAAAAGTGTTTTTTTATCTTCACCTGAGGACATTTTTTTTTTCATTTCTTTTAGAGAGACAAGAAGGGAGAGAAACATCGATGTGAAGGAGAAGAATCGATTGGTTATCTCCCTTACATGCTCAGAGCGGGGACTGAACCCGCAGCCTAGGTATGTGCCTTGACCAGGAATCTAACTCGCAAATTTTTGGTTATGGGATGATGCTTCAATCAATCGAGCCACACTGGCTAGGGCTTTCTTTTCTTTTCTTTTCTTTTCTTTTCTTTTCTTTTCTTTTCTTTTCTTTTCTTCCTTTTGGTTTTTAGAGAGAAAGAAAGGCAGAAAGAGGGTGAGAGAAAGAGAAGCATTGCTTTGTTGTTCCACTCATTTACGCATTCATTGGTTGCTTCTCATATGTGTCCTGACCAAGGATCAAACCCACAACCTTGGCCTTTCAGGATGATGTTCCAACCAACTGAGCTACCTGGACAGGACTATAAGTAATATTTAAATAAAATGTTTATTTGTAAAAAAAAAAAAAAAAGTAGATCCTGAAAAATAGTCACAGACTAACTCCTTTTAAAATCTGTGGACTCAATGGGGGAAATATTTCATGAAATCCATGTATATAAATTAAAAAGCATTGAATAATGTCACAGATATTATTAAAATTAGATATAAAATGTGAAAAAGTTTGGTGATCATCAATAAGATGACATATATCTAGGTATGTTAGTAAATGCTATTTAGGTGTCAATATCCAGGTGGAATAAAACACTCTCTGACTAGAAGATTTTTCCTGCTGCTTCTGGAGCTCTGGGGTATAACTTACTAAGCCTTAGGAATGGTTATTATGAAATAATAAAAACAACTGTTTTTGTATAAATGGTTTAGTATTTTTATTACATAAATATTTTAAAAAATAACTCAGAAGAAAATTTGCAAGCATTACATTTTTTACCCTGAAGACTGGTGTTTTATGAAACACAGTTAGGGAAATAGTTTAGATTTTAATCTTGCGGGTAATGGAAAGCCATTTATTTTTTAAGAATGGGAATAACAATGTCATGCCATCACAGAGTATGTGAACGCTAGAATAGAAATACAGAAATAGCAGAAACTGTTTCATTAGTTAAGACGAAAACCTGAATTCTAGTGATTGGCAAGGGTCAGTTGAAAAGAGAGAGTTGATGCTAAAAATTTCAAGGTGGTAAAATCGACAGGTTTGGCGACCATGATGGATCCGGCGATCCGTGCCCTGATCCCTTTTGAACGATATTCAGCTGCTTCAGTTGCTGGGAGTGCCCTCGGCAAACAACCGTCAACTGCCAGCCCCTTCAGGGATTGTCTCAACACCAAAGAGACTTGCCTGCACCCAGTAACTGGCTAGGAACAGGCCCAGCTTCCTGTCTGGGGACCTGTGTGGTCATACAGAGTCCCATGCATGGAATGGGCCTCGTGCCTGATTGAACGCTCCAGTGTTACCCTCTTGCAAATCTTAGTTTTTGAACAAAAGTTCTACATTTTTATTCTGTACTAGACCCTGCAAATCATGTAGCTGATACCGATGTGAGGGTATAAATGCCTGGCCATCTAGGCCCATTGCAAAGTAACTCCAAAAAGACACTCTAGCTTTTCAGCTCCCCAAGAAGTCGGTTGAGCCCGTCGCTGGGCCTGCGTTAAAGCTTGACTTCACTTCTGCTTACTCCTGCTTGATTCCCCTTTCTCCTATAGGTGTTGAGCCCAAGGGCCCTTCTTAAGCTTCCTGCCCACTAACCTCCCTCTCTGAGACTGCTTTCCAGAGAATTCAACCTGTAACCATGACATTTTGGAAGTGAGAGCTTAGAGTGAGGGAGGAGTGGACTTACTGGACAAAAATGCTATTTTACAGATAAGGGGGCCCAGAAGAGGAGGAGCAGTTTGGGGAAGGAGAAGATAACGAGAGGTTTTTTTTTACGAGTTTAAGATTTCAGTTTTGTACACTTCATTTTGATGTGACCGAAGGCCATCCAGGAGGAGATGACCACTTATGGATATTAATCTGGAGTTCTGCAGAGAGCTCTGGGTTGGGTTCATAAGCTGATTCCAAGGAGTGAATGTCATCATCCAAGACTAGTACTATATGAAGAGAGGGCTGCAAGGAGACTATCACCATCTCAGAGCTGAGCAAAAAGACCCAGCGAAAAGATGGAGGAAGAGCAACCTGGGAGAAAGAAGAACTGGGAGAGAGTGTGTGGGATGGAAGCCTGACTGAAGTGAGTTGAAATGTATAGTGTTTGGAGGTTAAAAAGGGGAGGCAGTGATTCAAAGCCATTTCATTCTGAAATGTGACTATGGAAGGAAGGTAAGAGATTAGGGTCGCTAGGGGAGGTACGAACTAAAGGAAGATAATTTTTTTAAGGATGTAGGACAATTGAATGTTTATTTTGCTAAAGAAAAAATGTGTACCATTTTAGAGGAGGCATACATAGATTCTGGGATGACTGGCACAAAATTAAATGGTAGCTCTTCTGATACTCTTTGAATTAAGCCTTCGCCTCTCTCTTCCCCAACCTCGATTAAGTAGAACAATTTAATTGTAACTTATGCTATGTGACAATTTCCTGGAAATCCTTCAAAAAGGATCCTGCTTTTAAAGCAGGGGAAAATGATGAGCCCAGTCTCCCCAGTTCATCGAGGCTTCCCAGACTTTTCACAGTGGCATATCACTAGAGGGCGTTCTTGTCACACTGCCTTAGGAACGGGGTTGCCATTGGTGAATTTAGGCAGAGCAAAGAGAAGGATCAAAAAGAGAAGGAAAAGGGAAGATTGTAATGCTGCGACTTGGTGCTCAGGTCTACATCAAGGGTATTGATCATCTCTTGACTCAGGCTACCGCGGTAGGATGTTATTGACAAATCAAGTGATAACAAGGATATCCCTTTTTGCCTTCAAAAATTATTTTGCCTTCATTTACTTCATTTTATCTGATCCATTTTCTCTATAGTTTTCTCAACGGTTTTTACCGAGCACTATCATGATCAATCAGGCTTACAGAGTGCTGGTGAAAACAAGAGTAAACAAAATAGGAGGAAAATCCTTGTCATCATGAAGCATATGTTCTAGTACGGTGGGAACAAAATAAACAAAATAACTTCTGTAGTGTATTACAAGCTGTTATGTGCTGTGGAGAAAAATAAAGCAGGGAGAAAGGATGAGGGAGAAGCTGGGGAGAACTGCACACAGGCTACCTGCTCTCATTGCTGGCCTGCACCCGGATGTTTAGTGCGGCATAAGCGGGGGCTGAAATGCAGCCATCCGCTGGGGGAAATGTGCCTTTTCCAGACTAACCACGGTGGGGCTTCAGGAGGCTGCAAGTGGTGACCAAAATATCCGCCTTTAAATGGGGCATTCCTTGAAATGGCCTCTGACAATATTGAATTCTTGAGCCCTTGAACCCTTTGGATACAGCCTTGACCTAAGTTTTACAAACCCTATACTATAATGCTAAGCCTTTTTTGTTGTTGATAAAAAAATTCCGGTATACAATTAAAATCTCATTTAAGTCCACAGCATTGCATCAGTTGCATTCGACTTATCTGCATATCCTGGCAAGCTGTCACAGGATAAAAATGTGTTTGATGAGATTTCCTCTTCACGGAGCCAGGCTGTGCATTCTTCCATACTTGGCATTGTTGATATTTTTGCATTGATTATGTGAAGATTCAATCCAATATTTCTTTGGGAATCCCAGTGAAGCTGAATAGCCTATAATTTACAGGATGATTGCAATTTTTCTTAAAAAATGAACATAACTTTGCCCTTTTCAAGCATAGCACCTATGTCCTGTCTTCCAATTTTCTTAGGGCTAATAGCTTGGCATTGGAGGCTAATTTCTTGAGTTTATTAAATTGGATGCCAATTAGCCCTCCCTACCTAAATCACATTTCAGCAATTCCTTCCCACGACAAGTAAGTCTTGACTTGTCTGCCATGTGGTACATATTATGTGTATTAAATTGCAGGTAAATTTTTAAAAAATGACAATTTTAAGGCCTGAAAACTTCTAGCCTACTTAGAGATAGCCAGTTTGGAGTATGCCATGTGAAAAGAGGGCAACATTTTTACTTCTTTTTTTGATATCATGAATAGTATTTTCCTACCTTTTATTTTCCTTGCATTTTGTTATTTTGCTTGGGTCAACCGATTTTGTCCTGTGAGCCTCTGTACTCTCTCTTAATGAGAATGAGATATTGTGGTTAGTCTTAGATTTGTAAAAAAAAAAAAAACAGTTGGCAAAGAAAAAGAAAGAGGAACCTTGGTTTTTGCAGATGAAGATCATTCTAATGACTTTGGGTAGGACGAAAGTTAAATGCTAATTAGAATTATTGAGCCTCATTGTCTTTTCCTACTTGTCTAATTTCTCTTTGCCTCTATCTCTCTTCGCCACCTTGCCAAACATGCCCCATGACTCTTTTGGGTTAAAATCACACAACCAGTCACTGCAGAGTCCTTCCCAATGCAAAAGCAACAACCCCTTCTCATGAGTCGTCTTCATTTCCCTTTAGTTTTTCCCCTGTATCCATTCCCATTAAACCTTCTTTACCCGCGTAGGCTAAGGGATGCAGTTCTTCCCCAAATACAGTCTAATTGCAGCACAATTAACTGGAAACAAAAAGGAGAAGCTGACTAAACTGACTGTAGAATGAAGTATTCCATATTCATTCTGAATTCCTTTAAACCTCACCACATATGTTTACATTTATGACAATATGGGTTTATAAGAAAAGGATGAGAGAAAAGATCTTCCTTCCCTGCAAGATGGCATCACACAGGACCTTGTACAAACGGACAATGACTGGACCACCTATACAAAGAGAGCTCTGACCTACAACCTGCAGCTACCTGTTCAGGAAACGAACCCCTTATCTACAATAAAGTGCCCAGGAAGCCACCTGCTGTAAGTCATGGGGACCCACTTGGAACTCCAGAGTTGATATGAAGATTATTTTAAGCTATAGACATTTGGGATTCAACAGACAAAAAGAAGCCTTCTTGGAGCTTCCATTAATCTGACTAAGAGTAGCAACTTCTGGGAAAACAGGCTACTTGACTGGGACACGAAGAGGTGGAGTCCCCGGGAAAGTGAGGAGAGTGCAGAGGATGTCAGCCCTGTGCCATGCAGCCCGGAACACAAAGGAAAGCAAAAGCGCCGCAATGGCCGCCCCAGCCCGTGGCGCAGTTCTCAGCTCAGGAAACAGTCAGATGAGAGAATTTACTCCCACTTAGCTTACTGATATTGATGTCGATTTCCAGAAAAAGGCCAGGGAAAGTATCCAGGCGTGGTTAGCGTGGTGGTCCGCATATATGGGGGTGGAGGCATTTCTCTGACTGGGTAGGGCATTCAAGGGACTGACTTCCTTATAGGTTAGAGTATTCTGATAGGGGGGTTTCTCTAGGTAGGTGGGACCCTGGAAACCTATAGAGGAGGTTTGGATCATGGAGCCCTTGATGGAAGGTACCATGACTGGGACTCAAACCAACGACCTTTCCATTTGCAGGCCAGTGCTCAGTCCACTGAGACAAGCCAGCCAGGGTGATCTGTGTTTTCTTTTGCATGTGCTCATCCTGTTGCTGCGGTATCTGGCTCCAGTGTAGCCAGATCGCCGCCAAATGAGCAGCCTCCATGCTAGTGAAACCCCTTGCTGACCCTGCTGGCAGATTGCTTAAGGGGTGGTTCTGTAAGATTGTAAGAGCGGGTCACGAGGGGTGGAGCAGGGGTGGAGCGTTGGAGAAAGCCCTGGAGGGGAATTGACCTCTGGTTGACCCATCAGCTCCACCCAGGCAATTGGAGGCTTCTCCTCCCATCCCTTGTCCTTGGAATGTTGGAGCCGTTTTCAAGGATGCAGCCTTGAGAGGAGAGCAAAGTGTTGAGATTGTCTGGACAGATTATGGAACTGAATCCAGGTAAAGCCTCCTTATAAACTTCTAAGATTCTGGTGGGTGGTGTGGTGATCTACTCATCTTGCCGTGCCCTAGTTAAGCCTTTGTTGTCCTCTGTGTACCGGGGCCAGGTTTAGATTCCACCCAGGAAATTTGCAAACCAACATTCTCTTGCTGCAGCAAGGTCTGAAGGAATAGCGTTTGCTTTTCTTATTTTGTTGATCTTGGTTTCTTTCCACAAACGTGCTTCATTCATACTATTTAGAAGTCTCTTGTGGATAACTTGCAAAGTAAAATAAAAAAAAGATAAATATTATTTGCTATGATACTTTCTATATATTTTCTGTTACTTTAAATTCTGTACTGAGGTTTTGAAATTCTCTCTGATGCAGGTAGTACAAAAATCTTATTCGAAGCCAATCAATTCTGACGATGACAAAGAAATCAATATTAGATAGCTGCAAATAAACTTTGAAAAACCTCAAACTGTCTAAGTTGGCATTTTAATAAAAGTATTTACACACTGATTTTAGTTGTAAAGGAGATAAGAAAATTGAAGTATTAAAAAACCTGTGGCTATAAAAACAAAGTATTTTATCTAAAAGACTTTTTTTTTGTTCACGCAAAAAGGTCTTCAGAAATTTCCTAAATTTGAAACCGCCTTTGTCAATAGTCCTTCCCATATACACATCACCCCCGAACCCCACCACCAAAAAAAAAAAAAAAAAAAAAAAAAGAGTAAGTACTCCAGGATGCCTGGAGCAATGAAAATGTCATTCGATTCTAGATAGATTAATATTTATGGTAATACTTTGCACAGTGAGATTTGGGAACTGAGCTTAGTCCTCTGCTAGTCAAAAGCAGGCTGGTGCTGATAGACTTGGGCTATGGAGTAGAAGTGGGGAATAGTGGCTGGGAGAGGGCAGACATGTTATATTTGATTTTATAGTGAAGTTCTCAGTTCAGTGGCTGGGACCCGAGGCAGAATTTAGAAGTAACTGGTAACGTTTCTCTTTGGGAATGCTGTAAAAGAAATTGGTAATTTTTAAAAAATGATTTTATTTATTTTATTTTTAGACAGAGGGGAAAGCAGGGAGAAAGGGAGCAAGAGAAACATCAATGTGTGGTTACCTCTTGTGTGTGCCCCCTACTGGGGACCTGCTCTGTAACCCAGGCATGTGCCCTGACTGGGGAATTGAACCCGCGACCCTTTGGTTTGCAGGCCGACACTCAATCCACTGAGCTACACCAGCCAGGGCAAGAAATTGATAGCTTGATAAACTGGTAGTTTTTGTAGAGGACCACAAGTGACCTTTTGAGTTTATTCTCATTTGAAGGATTCTGACTTGCTTTCATTGCTGGATGCCTAGTCATACCTTCTTTGCTACTAGTAGTTCTGTAATGTTTAAAAACTAAAACATTTAAGTATAGCCGAACATATTCAAAGTGTTAAGGTGGCCGGTGACGTGGGCTGTGAAGGAATTCACAGAGAGAAGATAGTAGAGAGAATAAAATTTTTATCCTCTTTCCAAGAAAGGAGAGGGGCACAGTATGGAGAGTTACACCAGCACTGAGGGGTGGGGGCTTTGAGCTTTTATTGGATTAAAGTGGATTAAAAAAGAGTGAGGAGGGTGGTGGCTGTTGTGTGGCTCCTAGGCTGTTGGGGCTTTGTAGCGTAAGGCTGCAGTTTGTTCCAACGTTATTGTCTGCCCGTGGCTGTAGAGAGCCGTTAGTTCTGTTCTTGCTTTCCAGTAATTTCCAGCCTAGAGGAGTGAAATGGCAGTCAAGTCTAACAAGGTCCTAGGTCTGCTAGGCAAATGGTGCCACAATAGCAAATGGCGCTGACTTTATTCTTTCAAAAAGCTGTTTTTCTCCCCTCCCAGAATAAATAGTTGCTTACAAAAAGCAAAACTCAACACGCAGTGTATAAAGACAAGGGCTTCGAAGCCAAACAGACTTGGGTTTGACCGTCCACTTGCATGTAATGATTAGTAATAACAGGTTTTTGGGTGTAGCCAGATCACCGCCAATGAGCCGCCTCCATGCCAGTGAAACCCCTTGCTGACCTTGCTGGCAGATTGCGGAAGGGGTGGTTCTTTTGTTTGTGTGTGACCAATTTTGGAGCCTTTCTAAAGCCCATTTCCATCATCTTTTAAAATGATAGAAAAATGTTTATCTCCGGAACGGTTTGGTGAGAATTAACTCTAAAGTACATAGAACTGATCAAAGCAAACAGTAGAAGGGAAGTCTAGTTTCCTTACATCTCTCCACCCCAGGCTTTCGGTTTTACAAATGCTGGGGGCCCAGAACCAGTCACCCCAAGATGTGCCTCTGTGGTATGCATATTATTTTGAGCTAAAAGCAGCTTGAGCCACAGGCTCGGGAGAGATCTTCCCCCAACCTTTAAATGCCTGCAAGAATTTGAACTAGAGGCCTTGCCCATAAAGAGGTTATCAGTGATAACCTTTTTGACCCACCCACACGGCAGTGAAAGCTTATATTTACTAAACATCTGCTCTTATCCTTCCATGACCCTTTGAAGCCCCCCAGGCACTTTATCTTATCTCTAGCTCAGAGCTCTGAATTCTCCTGCAGGTGGTGTCTCTGACTCTCAGGTGTGAGGGCTTCCCGTACATATGTATGTATTAAACTTGGTTGTTTTCTCTTGATAATCTGTCTTATGTCTGTTTGATTATTAGACCTGCTAGCACCTTGAGAGTAGAAGAAAGTTTGTTTGTCCCTCATACTTTCATATCATAGCCAGTAAGTCCAAGTTCCAAATATCAGTTGTCTCCGTTAATAATTAGGGACTAATGACCATTCATGCTTTGGGAAACTCATAGTTGCTTTCTGTGGTTTGGTTCGTCACTTTTCACTGCAATTTTCTTGTCCTTTCTATTGACCAGCAGGACTGGGAGGAGACGGCAGCACCTGGTTATATGTTTTATATCCCTCGCTAGCTCACTGGCCAAAATATAAGCTTGTTCCTAATGGGCTATTCTGAGAAATAAGGCAAAATTGCTTTTTTGTTTTATGATCCCCACCCCCACACACACGCACCCAGAGATAGCTCCTGTCATGGTTATGAAACTTAGTAGGCCATGAGTCTCCAACCTTCTTCCATGATAAAGTTAATTAAGCAAGGGCAATAGAGAAAGCGGTACCCCCAACCCCCGAAGTTACCTCTTAATTAAAACCATTCCCATTTTGTAAATAAATGAGTCGGACTTGTTGATGAATGTGAGTGCCTGCTTGTAAAGGCATGGGAATTATCTTAAGCACTTGCTCCATTTCCTTGGTGTTCAAGTGTAGCTACTTATCTGCTTTATCGCAACGTGAAGTTGAGTGCACTCCAGCGAGCACAGACGCTGTCCGTGCCAGGGTTCAGCTTGAATCATGACTCCCTGAGGCTCAATTCTTTTGGCGTTAGTTTAAATGTGCATAGTACAGAGAAAAGCTTTGTTTGGGGCTTCAAAAAGAGTCAATCTTTTGGCATCTTTAAAATGTCTAGAACAAAGGGAGAGGGGTGAAGCAAAAACAAAAAACAAAAAACTCATTGACACAGACAACAGTATGATGACTACCAGAGGGAGAGGGAGTGGGAGGAGGCAGAAGAGAGTGAAAGGGGGCTAATTAGTGATGGAAGGAGACTTGACTTGGGGTGGTGAATACACAATACAATATACAGGTGATGTATTATAGAATTGTACCCCTGAAACCTATGTAATTTTATTTACCAATATCACTCCAATAAATTCAATAAAAAGGTAAAAATAAATAAAATGTCCAGAACATTTTAATAAATTCAACTGCACTATAATTTGTTAATATGAAATGTTATATGCACCCTAAATAACAACAACAGCTTGGAGAAACTGTAATGGCCCCTCCTTAATCTCGTTGCTGACACCTGGCAATATTTAGAACTATGAATGGAGTAGCAGGGAGAGAGGAAGAAAAGCTGAAGAGATTTCCTGTTGCTGCCTCAATACATAGAATGAGAAGATCTTTAAAGAGAGAAACAAAGAAATCACATCTGGAAAAGAATTAGGGGCCCGTTCTACTGAGGCATGAGTTGCCACAGGGCCTAGTAGTGCATAGTAGTTAAAACATCCTGAATTCTGGTGGGATTTGTGGGACTCCTGATAATTATGGTGAAGCTGCAGGAAACTGCTTAATCTTTCAGGATTAAAACCCAGTTGTGAAGCATTGGGACTCATGGATATGAAACTAGGGGGAAGGGGCACGTCTTCTCTGTTCGGTTTTCCATTCCGATTACCCATTATTAGGGAAGGCAGAGGGGCCCGGCAAAGGCGGGGGGGGGGCGGTAGAGAAAGAGAGGAGATACAGGGCCTTGACTGGGTCCTGGGAAAGGATCTACTTATAGTGTCGGCAAGGTAACCTGTAGCCAGAGAGCATTCTAGAAACTGTTCAGTAAATAGACTGTTAGGCTTATGACCAGGCAGATAGAAATTAAATCTGCCTGTGTCTCAGTGTGGATTGGCTGCTTTCTTAGCTATCCCTCTTTGAGAAATCTAGGATTACATAGAGGCAGAAAGTATCGCTTTTAGCAGTCCAGCAACCTCTGAGCCGGTGTGAGGGTGTAAAGGGCATAAAATGAGAAGGGTAAGTAGACTGGGTTCCAATTCCATTCCCATTTCCACTAACCTCATGGTCTCAGGCATGTTACTTGGGCTTCCCAAGCCTTGGTTTCCAAAGTCACCCACCTCACAAATATACTGTGAGAATTAAATGAGATGATCCCTGGCAAAAGCCTAGCAGAATGCAGACACTTAATCAGAGATTCTTCCCTTCCACTGGAATGCAAAAAGGTGCTTATTCATTTGCCAGATAAACTGACTTAAGTACAATTTTTTTTTTTTTTTGCTTCATTATTTTAGCATTACTATTATGCTAGTAGGAAAAAAAATTCAATGCTGTCTGCCTCAGGGGAAGGCTCTTGCTATCTCAAATTTAAGAGTAAGTTTAACCATTCACAGGTCTGAAACAGTGTCTATAGTCAGGTTTCTAATCCTCATTTTGTACCAAAGGATTCTAAGAAATTTGAGCATAATATCCAGCTACTTTAATGGGGTTTTTAAGAGTGTGAATTGACTTATAATACAGGCAGCCGCTTCTTTTCATGCTACGATTGAAAAAGCCAACATTTTTTTCTGGGGATTATAGATTACTTTTAATACTGTACTTCATAACTTATTATAAGACCTAAGGAACTTATAAATGTTAAATAATGATGTCTAATGTGACTTTTTTTTTTAGTTTTTAACAGAAGCATATTACACTGTAAATTCCCAATGTAATAAATTAGCCATTTATTCTTATAACTTAGTCTAGTAGAAAAAAAATTGGAAGATTCACAATGTCTTGTATTTTTAGTGGTCAAGCAAAACCAAATTGACCCGCGACATCCCCGCTAAACAGATCTGTGACATTTGCTCTGCATGTGGCCCAGCCTGAGCGGGACTCTGCTTTCTGTTGACCTCAGGTTTCTTCTGTTAACCTCTGACAGCGGCTTCCACACTGGTTTGAAGTTCCTTTGCCTAAAATTAAATCTTTTCATGTTTTTCAGTAGTGGAATATAGATTTTGTGTGTCATAGCACTTAGCAAGGAGAGCAACAGTGCTTCCACATCAAACCAAACAGTGATGTTCCTCCTGACACTGAACAGAAGCGAAGTTAAGTTTATTACCATATGTTATAAATTTTAAGTACATATTTTCACATTTTAAAAATTGACACCATTACAGATGTCCCCCATTCCCTCCCTTCTTTGCCCACCTCCACCCAGCCCCCGCCCCCCTCCCTTGGCCTGCACCACGCCGTTGTCTGTGTCCATGGGCTGTGCACGTATGTTCTTTGGCTAATGTCTTCACCTTCTTTCATCCAGCCCTCCTCACGCCGTTCCATGTATCCATGCCTCTGTTTCTATTTTGTTTGTCGGTTTATTTTGTTTGAAATGTGGATGTGACTTATGATTTAGGGCAGTGGTCGTCAACTTTTTGGCATCAGGAACCGGTTTCGTGGAAGACAAGTTTTCCACAAATGCAGGGCAGAGAGGGAGGGGACGGGTGCAAAGCTCAGGCGGTAATGCCAAGGAAGCTTTGTTTGTTGTCTGCCACTCCCCTCCTGCTGTGCGGCCAGGTTCCTAACAGGCCACCGACTGATACCAGTCCTTGGCCCAGGGGCTGGGGAACCCTGATCTAAGGCATCTTACAATAACTGTCAAAATGGAGGGGCGAGGGCAGTTACCCTTGCTGGAACATGAGAGTCCTCGTTGTTTATTCCTTGGTGGCATGACTCTAAAACTGCAACTTTACAAAGTTTCGATCAACAAAACATTTCAGGTGCATTTCTAGACTCTTCAGTTAGTTCTACATGTGGTTTTGAAACCACGCATTGACACTTTATGGTAAGATTGGAAAAGCCTTCGAGAGATCATGGGTGGGGTATTATTTTGCTATGATGACCAAATATGTGGAAAAACACGGGCATCAATGAAACTGAGTTGAAAAGTGATTCAAATGTCAGCCTCCGAATGTGAAATATTAGAAGTACCTTCTCTGATTTATTTCAGTTACATTTTCCTTTTTATATGTATAAGCATAAGAATGATGTATAATAGAAATTTGTGTCTAAATAAATCCAGAAAAGCTCTTTCAATAGGCATAAAATGAAAATTCTAAGTGACAGAAAAACATTTTGTCGTAGCTTAACAGGTGTTTTTTTCTATGTTTTTCTTAGTGGTGGACCATATAATGGTGAACTGTGCTATTGATGGCACCTTAGACTTCATGTAATACAGCATCATTATTCTTGGGAGTATGGTATTAGCCTATGGATTATTTTCTTGATGATATTAAAATACTCCAAGCCTGGGCCAGTGTGGCTCAGTTGGTTGAGTGACATCCTGCAAACAGAAACGAAAGGTCGCTGGTTTGATCACCGGTCCGGGCATATGCCTGGGTTGGAGGTTCTGTCGCCTGTCAGGGTGCAAAAATTCAAGAAGCAACTGAACATTATTTCTCTCTCACATTGATGTTTCTCTCTTTTCCTCCCTTCTCTCTCTAAAGATAAATAAATAAAATCTTAAAAAAGAAGGGAGATTTAGAAACTCCAAGTTTCACATTCAGTTAGTTTAATATGCATATATGCTACATTACCATAAGCCATTAACATATAAATATTATATATAACATTGACTTTATGCATGACAAAATTTTATCATTTTTGATAGTCATAATGAGAATGTATTAATAAAGTTATCTCTAGATAACTTTAAAGAAAACTAAAAGATAACTAAAGTTATCTCTTTTTGTGGTCTGCTAAAGCATTGTATAGGTTGTCTTATAGTGGAGGATGCAGAATGGAAAAAATATCACAACTTTTCAATTTTGAGTCGATTATAGGCTATATAAAACAATTTCTGCTTGAACAGAAGTTTTATTGTATACATGAAACCTATAGTGAATATTTGACAATATCCATTCATTCAAAAATATTTATTGTCAACTACACATGCTATTTTTGGGGACAGCAGTAAAGCCTTGTCACCAAGGAGCTTAGGTTCTAATGGGATAGATAATAAATAAGGTAAATAAGTAATTTTTTTCTTTTGACTTTTTTCAGCTTTATTGAGATATCATTGACATATAACACTGTATAAGTTTAAAGTGTACAACATGATGGGAAATGATTACCAGAATAAGGTTAGTTAACATGCCCATCACCAAACACAATTATAATTTTGTGTGTGGCGAGAACTTTTAAGATCTAGTTTGTCAGCAACCATTAAATATACAATACAGTATTGTTAACTCTAGTCATGATGCTGTATATCAATTAGATCCCCAGTACTCATTCATATTGTATCTGGAAATTTGTGCCTTTTGACCAACATCACCCCATCTCCTTCACCCTTAACCCCTGGCAACCACTATTCTACTTATAATTCTATGAGTTTGACTTTTTTTTTTACATTCTACATATAAGAGAGATCATATTGTATTTGTCTTTCTCTGTATGACTTAATTCACTTACCAAGATACCCTCAAGGCCCTTCTGTGTTGTCCCAAGTGGCAGGATGTTTTTCTTTTTGCAGTTGAATAATATTCCATTGTGTGCGTATTTGTGTGTGGCATTTTATGGCTGAAATATGCATACACACAAGGTCTGTCTAGAAAAAGTCCACCCAATATTAATATGATGAGAACAGTTTGTGTGACATCAGCGTAACCAGGCAGCCAAGGAGAGTGGACCGGAATGCACATGTGTGAACAATGAGAGCTTCACTGTCCTAGTCAGTGGGGAAGCAGACGCTGCTGAGTGAGCTTGTGTACAGTGGGTCTGTCGCATTCAAAGTGACTGAGTGAGCAGAGCAATGAGTCTGCATCAGACTGTGCGTTAAGCTTGAACACTGGCTCCGCAGAAACTGTTCGGATGATTCAGAAGGCTTTTGGGGACAATGCAATGAGTGCAGTGCAAGTAAAAGTGTGGCACAAACTTTTCAAAGATAGTCAAGAATCTGATGAATGCGATGCACATTCTGGCGGGCCTGCAATAAGCAGAACACCTGAGAATGTTAAATGTGTATGGGCTGCACTCAACAAAGATTGGCGACTGACAGTGTGGGAACTAGAAGCTGATCTAGGGGTTCCAAAAACTACTGTGTCCAAGATGTTGACACAGGATCCTGTCATGAAACAGGTGGCAAAATTCATTCTGCAGCTTCTGCTACCAGAGCAGAAGGAACATCCTGCTGCAGTTGCTAATGACTTGATGCACACTACTATCAATGAGCCACATTTCCTCAAGAAGCTTGTAATTTTGGAGGGGACTGAGGTGTCATTGTCTTATGTACAATGTTTCTTGTATCTTCTTCAATAAATGTCTCTATTATTCATATGGCATGACTGGATACATTCTGGACAGGTGTTCATCTGTTGCTTGACACGTAGGTCTTTCCCACGCCTTGGCTAGTATGAATGATGCTACAGTGAACTTTGGGGTGCGGATACAGATGTCTTTTCAAGATCAAACAAGTAAATTTTATTGTGTGATAACCACTAAGTGTAAAGGGGAAAGATGAAGAGGGAAAGGAGATAGGAAGTTTTGGGAAGAGTTCAAAATTTTAGATCAGGTAGCCTAGGGAGTCCTCTCTGAGAAAGTGCCATCAGAGCAGAGCCCTGAAGAAAGTCAGGAATCCACCCATGTGGATACCTGAGAGAAGCACATTCTAAACAGAGAAACAACAGGCACACAGCCCCATTAGCAGAAATGTGTCCAGTGTTTCCTGGGAATGAGAGGCCAGAGGTGTTGGCGTCCGACAAACAAATCTGAATGTACTAGACTAGGTCAGAGAACTAAACAGGCAGAGCCGCTCACGTGGGTGTTGTAGATCAGAAAAAGGATCTTGCCCTTCCCAGTGAGTGAGATGGGAAGGCTTTGTGTGGAGATACACCATGGTCTGACTGACATTGTATGTGGGTGTGCTGGCTGTTGTGTTAAGAACAGACTGGAGGTGTATAGACAGGTGTTTATAATAGTCCCGGTAAGAGCTATAATGACTTAAACTCAGATTGTTATAAGAAGGTATTGAAAATCCAATTTCTGGATATATTTTGAAGGGTGCACTATCATGATTTACTGAACTGGGTATAGGGTGAGAAAAACATGAATTCAATGATTACTCTGAAATTCCTGGCCTGAGCAGCTGAAGAAGAGCTGGCATTTATAAAGGATAACAATGGGAATATTGTACAAGGAGTAGGATTGAGGGGAGAGGGTGAGGAAATTTTGCATATGTTAAATTTGAGATGACTGTGAACATCTATAGAGGAGTATCAGATAGGCAATTAGATATACCAGTGTAGAATTAAGACAGATATTAAGGTGGAAGTCATTAGCATATAGATGGTGTTTAAAGCCATGAGACTGAGTGACATCACCAAGGGAGTAGAGCTTGGTGTCCTGAAAACCAGGTCAGAAAATGTTTCATGGAGAGGGGCCTGAGGACTGAGGACTGACGACTGAATTGAGCCATGTGGAGGCCTGAGAACAGTTGCTGTGGGGTTGTCCTGACTGTAGTGGGATGCAGTGAGAATGTGAGAGGATGAATAGAATAAAGGGAGTATAGACAATGATTTCAAGGAATTTTCCCATAAAAAATGAACAGGAAAAAAGGAGAGAAATGGGAGCATAGATAAGGCAGGAGTAGCTTTGTTGTTTAGATAATAGAAATACAAACTCAATGTTGATGGAATTATCCAGTAGAAAGAGGGGGGAAACAGTCCAGAGGAGAGATTTGCCAAAGCTCATATTGGTTCTGATGGGGAAGTGAAGAAATTGACTTTAGCAAGGAACTGCTAAAAATGCATTTTTCAGATATTCCAATTATGTTTTATGCCATTCTATACTTCTCTTGCCTGGGTCCTTTCTCTATTTCATTGATACCGTTGATGACAGAACGTCTAGCCTGTAGAAAAGTCTTATAAGAGTTTATATGAAGCAGATTTTGAAGACATGGCCAGAAGCAAAATCTCAATGGATTGAGAAAATGCTCCAGAGAATAACATTTTTGCAGCTTATTTTATACATTAGAGTCAAAGGAGAAGATATAAGGAGACAGTTAACATGAAATTTTCTGGTAGTTAATTAAGGAGACTGGAGAAAGAGAAGTGGGGAAATCTCTAGAATTGTGTAGAAAGCAAAATGGACAAACACATATACTTCTTTTGCATTGATGGGTACAGGATAGTTAATAATGAACATTTACAGCACATTGAGATGGTACGTGGGGAACAAGATAACAACGCGGGGTTCTGTGGTCTCCCGCTCTGGTTGTGACTCTGAGGGGCCCAGAAAAGAAAATTACTCTGACATTTCAAAGGTATGTTATTCTAGATGAATAAGGACAATGGCCAGGGCTCAATTAAGGTAAAGATTGACCTTTGCTAAGGAGCCTATAGTCCTTGGACAGGAATACCCACTGTGATCTGTCCAGTTATGAATTTGTGATCAGACATCCTATGCGGTAACTCTGACCATTGAGCTTGTCAGGCCCGCCTCCCCTCCGCCCCTCCTCTCTGCCTGTCAGGTTTATAACATAGCCCCTTCATCTATAATAGGATTCACCCATTTCATTTCTTTAGTAAAGTGTTTCTTCTCTGTCTCAGCTCATGAATTCATAGAGATCTCTCCCTTCTCTGAATTAATTGCTCCTGTATTCTGTTCCATTAAATTGATTATTAGTCACCTTTTTATGTGCAGCTGTCTTTCCTGTTAAATTGTAAGTTCCTTGATAGTAGTGATCATGTCCTGCCTATGCTAAGTGCCTGTTAAAAGCTAGCTGATTCTGTCTCTACCACTTTCACTGAAACTGATTTCCTCCTTTAAAACTCCCTCAAAAGTAGAGTCTTTTACTAGTCTCCATGTAAAAAAGTTCTTCATGTACAATAAAAGTATTATTAAATTGCCTCTTGGTCTTGTGTCTGTCACTTTTTAATACTGTTTAAATTTCTCATTTTTGATTTTGTTTTCTTTCCTTTGGCACCTTTCCAAATACATTCTTTTTCTTTTCTTTCTCCTCTATGCTCTTCTTTTATTCCTTTTTTCTCTGAGTTTAATTAGGGAATCTGAAACGTGTGCAGAAGATAGGAATTTAGAATAGATTCAATGGTACCTGCCTTTTACCATACTGAGGGGGAAAAGTGAGGACTGACCAGACTGTGATGTGCATGTGATTGTGTATTTGTGTGTGTATGCACACATTCCTGATAAAAGCAGCTTCATGTGAAAAGGTACAGAGAGAAAATTATAAAGTTTTATCTTATCTATAGCTATATTGTCAGAGCCCAGCTGTTTGGCCAGGGTAGGTTTCCATGGTGAGGGGCCCAATTGAAAGAAAGCACAAGGAGCCAACATAGGAACCACACTTCAAGCCACAAGCACTCTTTACTGCTGGTTACATGGGTTTTATACAAGCTTAGACAACAGTGGCATCTTGCCACAGCTGCACAGAACGGTTTTGCCTATGTCATGCTTACGTAAGGAGCTTACATAATTAGGGACTACTGTGCATGTGTACAATGACTCATAGTTCCAGGCCGCCTGCCCTGGACTGACCTTCAGGGGGCCCCCACACTCCACTCCTTACAGGGCTGCAGCACGGGGCTTAACCCAAAGCCCATGACCTTGTGCACAGAGGCCACGACAACAGTATAGAGAGCAACAGAGACACACTATACTACCAGCAAGGATAGCGAGCGCAGCAAGGGTCCATTGCCAAGAGGACCCCAAAGACGCCCACCAGTGGGCAAGAGAGTCCTCCATTAGGGTGTGAATAGCTTGGACCTCACTATCCATCTCTTGTAATCCTTGCTGCACATCCTCTGCATGGCCTAGTATGAACACATAATATTCTATGCGGAGGACAGTGCAAGTACCTCCTTCTGCAGCTGTCAATAAACCTAGGGCCATGTGGTCCTGCAGGACTAGTTTGTGCATTTGGGTGGTTGCATCCATGAGATATGAGAGGGCTTGCCAGGTAACGTTTAAGGCATGGGCAGTATTGGCAGCTAAAGCTTCTACTTGCGATTTCACAGCAGTAATCCCTCCTCCAAGCAGAAAAACTGCAAGGGGGTAAAACGCTTCACAGCTTGGCATTGCCGGTGCCAGCAATAATACAGGGACTCAACATTTTGGGGTGCCTGTGTCAAAGTAGTCGTATGCACCCTGCGATATACAGGCATCCCCAAGTCTAGCACCCAGTCCATTCTGCAGGGAGATAGGGCCACAAACTCAGAGGTACCCAGCTGGCAACCAATCAGTAGGTTTAGTACAAGTATGTGGCCTTCCTGACCACCAATGTGTAACGTAGGTCCCTACAGTGGTGTTCAAGCACAGCTGGGGAGACAACCACCCCACTGTAAGGTTTGGTAAGGCTTGGTGTTGTTCTATACAGAAAGGAGCATGAATATGTAATTCTACATGTTCTCCAGAAAGCCAACCCCATCCAATCCAAATAGCATAACCAAGAATTGGTGGGCCATTATTATGGTCCCTCCGAAGGAGAATTTCTATGGTACGTTGGTGTTCGTTCCCGGCCTCAGTGCAGTTCCAAGTGCGTAGCCACGTCCAGTTGCTGATCGTAGTGGGTACAATGTGCCAGGGCAGCCCTTTAGCAGCCTCAATGGCTATTTCCATACAGACCCACAGGGTGGAGGTGTTATGCACTTGGGCAAAGGTGTGAGCCCAGGCGACCACACTGTTTCCAGTGGTCAAACTGGGCAATAAGAGAGGGCAGAAGGAGAGACCATTAGTGGCAAATCATAGCCCTTTGGTAAAAGACAGGCCACTTTTCCATCTTGCGATAACAATGTGGCAGCCAAGGGTGCTTCTCCAGGTCGATGGTACCAGACTGTCTCTCCAGTTGTGAGAGGCCAAAGGGGCTCTTTGGGTTGTACTGTGTACAATGGTCATGGCCACAGGCTCAAACACAGGGTTCCAGCAAGGAGTGACCCTTTACCATCTACCGGTAAGTTTACTGTCAAAGGTGTGCACTAAAGGCAGAGGACTGGGTGGAGCTTCAAGGCCCGATCATGTCCTGGTCCCCAGAGGTCTGTAAGGGCCACCCGTGGTTCTCCTGATGTAACCAATGACCAAGGCCACCGCTAGGTGGCCAGTCGTTCTTCTGCTAATGGTTCTAGTTTGGGTAACAGCAGCATCCCAGAGGCTACTCGAGGCAAAGATTTTGCATCCTGTGGTTCTGGGTACCAACTGGATGGCAAGAGGTAAGCCTTCAATGACCTCTTCTAAAGGAGACATACCAGTTCATTGGGGTTGTTCATTCAGGAGTTGCAATACCCACGGTAACTTATGGGACCAATGTCACCAGGCTGGTTCCAGAGCTCCTACCTTTTCTTTCAATAACCCATTAAAGCATTCAATCATTCTCACTAGGGGCCGAAAAGATACATGCTCTTGCCACTGAATATCAAGTTCTTTAGCCCACTTCTGTACCAAATGTCCTGTGAAACGTGTACCTCTATCACTAGCAATAAGTATAGATTGACTGTAGGCTGCAATTATTCAAGGTCCTGGACAGCATGTTGCTGATTGGTTTTGGTATGGGATATGCAAATCCCAGCCCGGTGGCAGTATCTACAGCAGTCGAAACATAGCTATGTCTTTGGTCCCTGGGTAGGGGACCTATGTAATCCACCTGCCACTCTTGTAGGGGCCGCAGGCCCCTACTCGCACGTCCCTGCTTGGTATCCAGATGCCATCGTTGGGCATACAAGAGGCCACACTGTGGGCATTGGTGCACAGCCTCCTGGGCCTATGCATGAGTGAGCGCCAAGCCCCAACATTTAGCTACTTGCTCCATGGTTCTAGCCCCTACATGCCCCAACTTTTTGTGCAACCAAGGGGCAGTCACTGCCTGCCCTGGCATTAATGCTTGTCTTGCGGACCTCGGTTAAAACATTAGTGGCATCATTGCCTGGAGCCAGTAAGGGACGGTGTCCTGGAACATGGTTGAGGGTCATACCTGGTTGCATGCCCCTGTTTCCAGAGGTCTTTCCACATGGTTTTACCCCACAATGGGCGATGTCTGATTAACCAGTTTTGGGCTGCCCAGCTAAGGAGCCACAAAATCGAACCTCCGTATACTGCCCAACTATCAGTACAGGAATGCAATGGTCCAGCTTCATGCGTCAACACAAACAATACTGCTCTCAGTTCTGTCCATTGGCTGGACTGTCCTGTCTCTGTTTCATACCAAAATGTGTCTATGTGGGGCCGTAAGGCTACAGCACCCCGCATTGGGTGTTGCTCATGGCAGGAGCTGAGCCATCTTTATACCAGGCTTCCACTGGTATAAGCCTGTCCTTCTTGGTAGGGGCTTGGCAGCTCTACAGGGACTTTTGGCTCTAGAGGGGTTTCAGCCCTGAATTGCACGGGACCTAACAGGGAGTGCAATTCTCAGATAAAGGGCTTGAGGAAAACCATGCCCTCTGTTCTAAATAAGCACTCCATTTAGTTAGCATAGGGGTCTGTGCTGCCCCAGTTTGTGGGGTCTTTACCTGGAACCCTGTCCACCCCTCCACAGGGTAAGGCAACTGTACAGACACAGAGCTGGGTCCCGTAACAGCCTTGGTTGCCACCAAGGCTGCATAAATGGCAGCAAGTTGCTTCTCTGTGAGGGAGCAATGACTGTCAGCTCCCTTCCATAGCTGGGAACAAAATCCTATGGGTACCTTCTGGGATTCCTGCTTCTGCCATAAGCCACAACCCATTCCAGCCTCTGTGACCTGCGTAGTCAGGAGGAAGGGAGGGCAGGGTTAACCACATGGAGAGTCTGTGCCTGGGCAACAGGCCATTGTGTGGCTTTGAAAAGTTCTTGCCTCTCCGGAGTCCAGGCCCAAGTAGCCCCCCGGTGCACTAGGCCGTGAAGGGGCACATAAGGGTTGCCAAATGGGGAATACGCACATGCCAAAACTCCGAAAGGCTCAAATATGTTTGTAACTTCTTTATAGTTTCAGGCTGAGGATAGGCCTGGATTTTCTCTATTACCACTTCTGGCACGACTTCAGTCTTACCCGACCAAACAACTCCCAAGAATTTGACAGAGTAACCAGGGCCTTGCACTTTGTCCTCGTTGACAGCCCGACCCCAGTCGGCCAATGCCGTCCGCAAGCTGGCTGCTGCCACTTCTAGATCTGCAAGGGAATCAGAGGTTAGCGTAATATCATCAGTACAATGAAACGGAGAGACTGAAGGTGCGTACTCCCAGGTTGCCAGATCCTGGGCAATGAGTCCGTGACAAAGGGTGGGACGGTGTACAGAGCCCTGTGGCAACAAGAGAAAAGTCCATTGTTGACCTTCCCAGGTGAACACAAATTGTCCTTGACTTTCTGCCACTGTGGCGATGGAGAAAAAGGCATTTGCCAAATCCACTACATAGTGGAAACACCCTAGAACATGTGCCAAATGGTCCATTATCCCCGTTATGTTGGACACAGCAGCATGTAAAGGCAGTGTGACTTTATTTAGTTCACAATAGTCTACAGTCACCCTCCAGGGGCCATCTGGCTTCCGCACAGGCCATACTGGCGATTTGAAAGGGCTGTGCGTTGGGCGAATAATTCCGGCTTCTTCTAGCTTAAGAACAGTTCACCCTATTTCTCCTTGTTCTCCAAGCAAACGGTATTGTTTCGTGTGAACAGACTTAGTGGCCTGAGGCAGAACCGAAGGGGCAGAGTGGAGATGTCCCCTTATAATAGTTTTTATGACTCTTACTGGAAGGCGGAATTTTCCCATTGTCACGTGCACTGTCAAGCCTTGCAAAACAATACCTAGAATATGTTCTGGAATGGGTGAAATGTACAGGTCATACGTCTTCGGTGGCAAATGTCCTATGCCCGGGGTTATGGGGAGCTGCTAGACGAGGATTAGACACCCTCCATATGCCTTAGTGTGGGCTATAGGGCCCTGAAACTTATCAGGGTTCCCATGTAACAGGGTGCTATCCTCTCCTGTGTCCACCAAGGCCAAAACATATTGCACATTGTGGGGGACCAGTGAATAGTTAATTCCACATGCGGCCTCAGGTCTTCCAGCTCCCCAGCTCGCCAGGTTCCCTGGCCCGACCCCTAGACTAAGACGTCTGCCAAGCGAACCTCCCTACTCACAGGTTTCTTGAGTCCCTTCTTCAGCAGAGGCGTAAATTGTTGCTCCGGTCACAGCTGATTCCAAGGGGCCAACAGGACCTCATTTGGTTGCTGGTCTATTTTCTCCTCTGTGACGTCTGCTGCCAAGAGATCGCGCCATATCTGTTGGCAGGTCACCTTCATGGCCGAGCTAGGGCTCACAGGTTTTTCTGGTTGACCTCGCCCTACTCGGGAACAAAGCAGAATGATTGGGTTTGTTCGTAATCCCCATTTCCAGGGATTTACTCTTGTCATTTCTTCTGTAAATGACTACATATTTTTTTATTATACTCTCTGAAATTAGCAGGGTCATGAACTTGAAATTAATGAGTCAGCAGTTTACTTTATTAAAGCTCTTCCTTGGAAAATATTTTGTTGATCTTTTGGAACTATCCTAGCATCCCTATTATGTCCATTTTCCTCTCACTTCCTTCACCACAGTCGTAAAAGAGTAATTCTAGACAAAAAAAAAGAGGACAAGCTGTGAAACAGAAAAGAATGCATCTCTTAAAAACTAGAACAACCTGGGAGAAAGCAGGGATAAGGTTGGGAAGACTGTGCCATGTGTAGACCATCCTGTTTCAGTCTTAGGGGGATGTGGACTTCTTTCCCTGGAATGAAGGTACCACAAAATGGAATCACTGAAGGGGTGTGTCTTCCTTATTTCTTACCTGCACCTTCCACTTTGGGGCTGAACGTGACCTAAGAGGGCATTATTAGAGTAGAGAAAGTTGGGAGGTGGTCGGGATTGAGATTTTTCTATTGTACAGTGTAATCTAGTGACTCTTTGGGGTGCTTCAGAGACTTTTTTTCTCAGTAAGAATTTGTACCTGGAACAGTGTTTGAAGTAGTTAGTTACTGTTTCCTGTTCTGGGCTGATACCAATAAAATCTCCTCTCGTTCACCACAGCAGGAGGGCGTGGCCAGGTGGGCGGGAAGGTGGATGTGGGCTCTGGGCTCGCCGTCGCCGAGTTTGGGGCGCGGCTGGTCCTCTGATTCCACCCGGAGGTAAGACCGGGATGTGGCTGCTGAGCGTCTTGCTACCACCCTCTTGCTATGAGTTGGCAGGCTCCAGGGTTTACTAAGCAAAAGAGTCCACAGAATGCTTTACAATAAATACGTAACCATATAAAATTTTTTTGTATTTTTGGGGTCACGTCATACATACAACTATCAGTATACAACTGTTCAATTAAGTTTTACATGTACAGACACTAACTACAATCAGGATACAATTATAGTATCATTTTAGCAACACACAAGGTTACATGAGGCTTGTTCCTAGTAAATACCATTATCCAAAGGTAACTAATATTTATCGTTTAATTCTAATATAGACAGACATATTGTTTTCTGGTGTGGGCTGTTATAAGTAAAGTTACTTTAAATGGGCTTGTGCATGTTTTAATTACCTCTTGTTTCTTTTTGCTTTAGTTTTAAATAACCAACAGTCTTTCTAAAGTGGTTGTTATCATTATCACTTTTTTTTTTAAGGGCACATGGCACAGGTATTAACACCCTATTCCTCCCACAACCTGTCTTGCCACAATGCAGTTACATTTTTTAAAACTAGAAAAATATCAGATCAACTCACTTAAAGCACAACAGATATTTTACCACATATGAAGTAATAGTAAAAATTTTCCCTTAATCCATTCCCATTTTATTTCTCAGAGGTTACCAGTGCTGATAGTGTTGAGGTCTTGTTTCAAGTTCTCTATGCACATAAATACATGTTATAGCATATAAGTGGGGTAATTTAGAAATTATGCTTTGTTATTTTTATACAAAATATAGTTTTAATATGTAAAAAAATCACAACGAACATATTTTTTCTGCTATAGGTTTCCTATAGTAGAGAGTTCCTATGAAAATTTTCTTAAGCCAAGATGGTATAAAGCAAATAAGCAATTATATTAGGACACATCTTGCAAATGGACACAGAAAATAGGACGAGGTAAAGCAAAGCTACTCATAGACACAGTTGAAAGCTATGGTGGCTTGATGCTGAGAGGCTGAGTGTGGGATCGCTGAAAAACAAATGCTGAACAATGCTTTTGCTTTTCATGTTTTCTCGTAATCCTCTTATGAGGACCCCACCCTCATCACCTCATCTAAACCTGATTACCTCCCGAAGGCCCCGTCTCCAAATACCATCATGTTTGGGGACAGGGGCTTCAGCACATGAATTTTGGGGAGATACAATTCATTCAATAGCAGGGCTGTGTAATATACTGTGGTTGTCATCTGAAGTCAGAATATTTATTTTTATTCCTTTTTAAGCTATTTTATTTATTTGTTTTTAGAGAGGGGAAGGGAGGGAGAAAGAGAGGGAGAGAAACACCAATGTGTGGTTGCCTCTCATATGCCCCCTCCTGGGAACCTGGCCTGCAACCCAGTCATGGGCCCCGACTGGGAATCGAGTGGTGTCCCTTCAGTTTGCAGGCCAGTGCTCAATCCACTGAGTCACACCAGCCAGGGTTGAAGTCAGGATATTTAAAGGCAATGATGAATTCACTGTTGATAAAAATTATTTGAGTCTTTCTCAAACCAGCTTTTCTTATTTCCTTAAAAAGCATGAGCCTTTTAGGAGTTATTTACTGTTTTATTCTATACATTCTTTGTTTTAAAAGATTTTTAATAGATGGTAAAAAGTCACAATGACCTTCTATTTTTCCAATCCACTAAGTGAGGACACTTTAAATCCTAAACCCAAGGCAAACATATTATTTATTTTGAATTTGCCTCCTGCATACATAGTTAAAAAATCACCAGCTTGAACCCTATCAAGCATTGTCACTCAAGACTTATCTTTTAAGGAAGTATAACTCTTAGTTTCCAGCTAAATTTTTTGAATTGAAAGATTTTTTGGGGGCAGTGATTTTTCATAAACACATAGCTTTATTTAAATAAGAGGATGGTCCTAAGAATTCTAAATTTTAAATTAAAAAATAATTATTTGTTTTCAAGTTTCCAAGACCTCACTCTGGATTACTTTTAGATAGTTTTGAATGCTCCCAGAAGTTAGACATTTCTGGAATTAAAAAAGGATACTTTTTTTTTCTGTTGTTTGTCATATTTACAGTTTTAATAGTAACTATTTATTATTACTGTATTCTACATATTAGGTACTTGATTCTAATTTCTGTGTTCTAAAGTACCCTGAAAAATAATAATTAGACCTCAAATACCAGTTAATTTTTTTTTTTTTTTGTATTTTGTATACTAGGAAGTAAAGAGTTTGAGGCAGCCATAACTTGGGGTCTAGGCCTACCAGTTTTATAATGATTTCTCTAATCCTTCTCAGTCCTCTTAGTTTTGATATACTAGTGTAACTTTACTCCCTTGATTCAGTGTAAGATCCCCACATGGCCATGTAACTCACCAAAATAGACAAGCAAAAATTTAGAGTTTACTATATAAAATGCTTAATTTTCCCACTCAGATCCTTTGATTAACATCCATAATCAGATACTGAGTGTATCCCTTCTTTAAAAGATAGACATGAGGAAAACGGCTTGCGCCTGTGTGTGTGGGGATCACAAGAAGCCCTGGCCCACACTGTTGAAGGAACCTGTTGGCTCTCACGCCTAATAGTAGGACAGGTGCCCAGGCTTTAGAAGTGAGGTGAGGTCTGCCTCAAAGGCAGACGGGTGGAACGGATTAACAGAGGTAGCTCCTTTCCCTGAGAATCTGAAAGCCATTCCAAAGCTAATACCTTCTCTCCCCAAACTACCTGACCTTACACTTTTCTAATGTGTGCATGAAAATTATTGACCCTTAGAAGTCATCTTTATTTTCTCTCTGTTGGAGGAGAATAGGGTATCTTTGTTAGCTTTTGAATCCAAGTTTTACTTCCTCCATAAAATGATTGGCTAAGTTTTTCTTGTTTGCCTCTGTCCTGGGACAGTTTAAATAGCACAGGAATTCTGTGAAAGTTTGATAGACTTCACCACTGAAGACAGTTTGGTTGTTGTCTGTTACGCGGTGGAAGCTGGGAGGAGATGATAGTAGTTTTTGATTCCTTTTTAATTTCTTTATAATTAGTCTCTCTAGATTTTTAATTTTATTTCCAGTCAATTTTAGAAATATATTTTAATGTATTTTGGACTTTTATTTCAGAAAGTTATGGCATATAATTAAATATAGGACTCATTTATTTTTCTAAATTTTCTCTATTATTGGAGTAATAACCCCTTTCTTACAAACTTTTGAACTAACTAGTTATTTCAGTACCTTAGAGCCCAAATTTACACTGACCTGACATTGCTGGAGCATACTAGCTGTCTGCATTAGTGAAAAATAATATCTAGAACAAACCAAATCTACCTGTTTCCTTTGGAACAGGTAGGTGGTGGTTGACCTAAACACATATTACTCAGGTTGTAGTCAGGTGATGGAAACCGCACCAGCTATTGGAGCAGAAAGAATTTAATACAAAACTAGAAATAAGATTAGCCCTAGGCAATTAGGCAAGTAAAAGGGTGAAAAAAATTCCTTTAAGGTAACATAAATATAGCAAGTAGAGAAGCAGCTATACCACTCTATTAGTTTGCTAGAGCTGTCATAACAAAGTACCACAGACTATGTGGCTTAAACAACAGATATTTATTTTAGCAATTCTGGAGGCTAGAAGTCTGAGACAAGGTGGCAACAGGCCTTTCTCCTTGGTTTATAAACGGCCATCTTTCCCTTGTTTTCATATGGTTTTTCCTTTGTACTTGTATAAATCTAAATTTACTCTTATGAGGACAACAGTCATATTGGGTTAAGATTTAGCCTAATGGCCCCATTTTAACTTAATCACCTCCTTAAAGACCCTAGGTTCAAATACGGCCACATTCTGAGATTGTGAGGGTTAGGACCTCAACATACAAATTTAGGGGGCACAATTCATTTTATAACACACTCCCAAGGATGGGAAAGCCATTAAAACCTTAGAGAAAGGGCCCTATAGAACTCAACTGAGGCCATCGAGGAAATGGGGGAGTTGGTCTGGGCTTGTGTCTCTGAGCTCAGAAACCTAAACGACAGCACAAATCTAAGACATGTTGTTTTCTACTTCAGTTAAAATGGAATTAGAAGAACTGAACTCACCCTCTTGTCTGAAAATAAACCAAGCGGAAAAGTAGACAATATATATGAAACAAGTTTTTAAGACATTGGTCATCAAACAATGAAGAACAGTAGTCCTGGAAAAATGGGAAACAATGAGGTGAGCCATTTGACTGGCCCAGTTTAGTGACCTGAGGAAGGTTCCAAAATATGTCACAAGGAGGGGAGCCCAGGCAGAGCCTGGCAGACTCTGTATTGAGGTGACAGAGCCAAGAGTCTAGGGAGACCGAGGCAGCTAGAATTCTTAGAACAGTGCCAGAAGCGAAGGAGCTGCACCAGAGAGAACTCTAAGATCTGTGGATGGTTTTCCTTGAGTTTTCAGAATAATGTTGTTCAGGCCATGCATGCGAGGAAATGACCCAAGGCTGAAGAAGGAACCCTCTGAGATGACTGGGGGAAAAGAACAGAACACTCACAGGGCCAGAAAAATGCCCAATTGGAAAAGCTCATATCTCCTGGGGCCCTGCAGCCACTACTCAGAAGAACCTTGCCTTGCAGCGAGTAATTCACTCCAGACTAAACCCAGCCCTGGTCATTCCTAATAAATCTTAAGAGCAAGATCAAAAAGAATTCAACCATTTCCAAGTCACTTCAATGTACCCCCGAACAAAGCTCAAGAATATTTATGGAAATTCAAAACTATCCAGAACCCATCAGGTAAAATTCAAAATTTCATTAGGCATACCAAAAGAAAAAAAAAAGTAGGAAAAAAAATCACTTGATCCAGATTAAGAACTAATCCATACAAGGTCTTTCCAGAAGGTATCCAGCCATGTAATATGAAGAATAGAGGCATTTATTGAAGAAGATACAAGAAATATTATACATAGGACAATGATGCCTCAGTCCCTTTCAAAGTAGGCACCTTGGGACTGGACACACTTCTCCCAATCACCATCAGCTGCCCCATCATATATTCCTGACTATCATTAATGGTTTGAAATCTCTTCCCTTTAAAAGGTGATTTTATTTTTGGGAAAAGCCAGAAGTAGCAGGGCACCAAATCTGTGCTGTAGGGGGGCTGAGTCACCTGGGTAATTTGATGTTTCACCAAAAAACTCTGCATGAGATGAGATGCTTCGGCAGGCATGTTGTCATGATGAAGCTACCAGTCACCAGTTGCCCATAGCTGTGGCCTTCTGAATCATCTGAATAGTTTTTGCAGAGTTTTCAACCTTAACGCAAAATTTGATGCAGATTTGTTGTTCTACTGGTTCAGTTATTTTGTTTTTTAAATTACATTTTATAGATTATGCTATACCAGTTGTTCTGACTTTTCCCTCTTTGCCCTCCCACTCAGCACACCCGACTCCTTCAGGCCACCCCCACACCTTTGTTCACATCTGTGGATCATGTATATAAGTTCTTTGGGTACTCCATTTCCTGTACTGTACTTTACATTTCCATGGCTATCCTGTGACTGTTTATTTGTACTTCTTAATCCCCTCATCAGTTCATCCATTCCCCCAAAACTCCCTCATATCTGGCAACTATCAAAACCCTTTCTGTATCCATAATTCTGTCTCTGTTCTTCTTGTTTGCTTAGTTTGTTTTTTAGATTCAATTGTTGATAGATATGTATTTATTGCCATTTTATTGTTAGTAGTTTTGATGTCCTTTTTCTTAAATAAGTCCCTTTAACATTTCATATGATAATGGCTTGGTGATTTTGAGCTCCTTTAGTTCTTTCTTGTCTGGGAAGCTCTTTATCTGCCCTTTGATTCTAACTGACACGTTTGCTGATAGAACAATCTTTGCTGTAAGTCCCTGCTTTCCATGATTTTGGATAACTCTTGCCAATCTCTTCTAACCTGCAAAGTTTCTTTTGAGAAGTCAGCTGATAAGTTATGGGAACTTCCCTGTAGATAACTATATTTCTCTTGCTGCTTTTAAGATTGTCTCTATATCTTTAACCTTTGGCATTTTAATTATGATGTGTCTTGGTGTGGGCCTCTGCATCCATCTTGTTTGGGACTCTCTGTGCTTCCTGGACTTGCACGTCTATTTCCTTCACCAAATTAGGGAAGCTTTCTTTCATTATTTTTTCAGAGATTTCAAATTTCTTGCTTTTTCTCTTCTCTTTCTGGCATCCCATGATGCAAATGTTGGTATGTTTGAAGTTTCCCCAGAGGTTGTTTGTACAATCTTAATTTCTTCAGATTCTTTTTTCTTCTTGTTGTTCTGATTGGTTGTTTTTTTGCTTCCTTATGCTCCATATCATTGATGTAATTCTGGGCTTCATCCACTCTTCTGTTGTTTCTCTGTAAATTGTTCTTATTTCATAGAGTATCCTTTTTTTTGACTGAATCTTTTTTATGCTGTTGAGGTCCTTACTAAGTTTCTTGAGCATCTTTATAACTAGTGTTTTGAACTCTGCATCTGATATTTTGATTAGCTCCATATCATTTAGCTCTTTTTCTGAAGTTTGATCTGTTCTTTCATTTGGACCATGTTTCTTTGCCTCCTCATTTTAGCAGCCTCCCTGTGTTTGTGTCCATGTATTATTAGGTAGAGTGGCTTTGACTTCATGTCTTGGTAGTGTAGCCTAATGTTGTAGGTATCCTGTAGGGTCCAGTAGCACAGCCTCTTCTTTCACCCAAGTTAGTACTCAAGGTATGCCTTTCCTATGGGTTGTGTATATCCTTCTCTTGCAGTTGAGCCTTGGTTGCTGTTGGCAGATCAATGGGAGGGATTTATCCAGGCCAGTCAGCTGCAAGGACTGGCTGTGGCCACTGACCACCACCTTCTGCCCTCTGTGGAGGATCAGCTGTACTGGGTCAGGGTTGTGGTGCACTGATGTGGTCTGTAGATGCCCACTGGGTGCGCTGGCTCTGGGGTTTCCTGGGTTTTACAGAGCAAGGTCAGTCCCCATCTGTGTTTTGCTGGGGACACCCTGCTTGAACTCTAAGACAATCTGAGATGGTTGCTACTTGTGCTGGGCTTGGAGATTTCCAGGTGAAGCCAAGCTGTGAAATCTAAGCTGGCTGCTGCTAATGCTGGCCCTGGAGCTCAGTGAGGCTGCTGTTGCTTGTTTGAGAGGATTTAGGAAGTTGTGAAGCATGAGCCAAGACCAACCATTCATATGGAAAAGCAGTTGGGTGGGCCCATAAATTGGGTGGGATGGAGTTTCAAGGGCTCTCCATGGCAGGGCAAACAGTGTTAGCCAGGTTGATGGAATCTCAGATATGGGCACCGGCTTGCTGGCTCTGTGGCTCTGTGGAGGGAGAGTTCAGAAAAGGGACTATGGCCTCTGTTTTCCCTGATGCCAGTCACTTCAGTTTCTCCCTGTATGCCACTGGTGCTATTTGAGCAGCTATCCCAGTGCTAGAGCTCAGAGGGAGTGAGTCTGAGTAGGTGAGTCTGTGTATAAGTTCTTTAAAATGAACTGCTTGGGGCTTGAGAAATTTCTTCCACAGACACAATTCCTGCTACTTTTTGCAGGGAGAAGTTGTAGAGACTTATCTTCCTGCCACTGGTACTCTAGGAGGGGAGGGGGGTGCCTGGAATGGAGCTGAGACTCCTCGTTCCTGAGATAACCCTCCTAAATTTTTATCCACTACATGTGGATATGGGACCAGCCTGTTTAGCATCTGTGCCCCTCTTACTAGTATGCATGGATGTGGTTTCTTTAATTCCATAATTGTCAGACTTCAATTCAGCTCAGCTTCTGACAGTTCTGAGTGATGGTTTTTCTATATTTTACTTGTAATTTTGATGTGGTTGTGCAGAGGTGAGCCATGTTTGCCTACACCATCATCTTGACCAGAAATCTTCACTCAGTCATTTTGAATGCGACGGCCACCCAGTATACATGCTCACTCCATGGTGTCTACTGTCCCCACTGACTAGAACTAGTGAAGTCATCATTGTTCATGCATATGCATTCCAGTTCACTCTTTTTTGCTCTCAGGTTACATCGATGTCAAGAAAACTGTTCTCTATATATTAATAATGGCTGGACTTTTCCTGGACAAACCTTTGTATGTTGGGAGTAGAAGGACATTAAAAACTGTTATTATATTTCATATGCCTAAAGAGTAAATAAAGACACGGAAGATATTTTTTTAAAAAAGACTTAAGGTGAACTTTTAAAGTGAAAGTGACAGTGTTATTATAACAGCTTTATTTTTGGTGTTTTGGATCAGTGTTCAATCCACTGAGCCACAACAGCCAGGGCATATCAGCTTTATTTTTAATCATCAAAAAATGGAAACAATTCACATACCCATTGACAGATGCATAGTTAAACCACCGTTGGAGTATCAATACAATGCTTACTACTCAGCAGTTAAGGTGGTGAACTATTTAGTCATGCAATGACATGAATGAATCTCAAAAAATTATGCCAAGTTGAGGAAGCTAGATAAAAAAGTACGGTCAAAACCCAGTGTCACCTATATAGTGCTAGAAAGCAGATTAGTGGCTGCCTCAAAGTGGGAGTGGTCAGGGATTACAGAGGATCATGAGACATTTTTTTGAAGGGTGAGCGATGTATTTTTTTATTATCTTGTTTGCGATAATGATTTCATGGATGTATACATTTGTCAAAACTTATAGAATTGTACACTTCAAATATGTGATGTATAGTTTATGGCATGTCAGTTATACCTCTAATAGTTTTTTAAAAAACTATAACTTTATCTTGAAAAAATTTAAGAAATTTATAAAATACAGTTGACAGTCAGTGTTATTAGTTTCAGTTGTACTGCATAGTGATTAGACATCTATAAATTTATGAAATGACCCCTCCAATAAGCCTAATACCTACCTGGCACCATACTAGTTACTATAACATTTTTTACTGCATTTCCTATGTTGTACTTTACATCTCTGTGACTATTCTCTAACTACCAACCTGTACTTTTCAATCCCTTTGCCATTTTTACCCAGCCTCCCCCAAATCTTAAGTCTTTCTTTGTTCTACTTATCACACTTAGCATAATACCTTCTAGGTCCATCCATGTTGTTGCAAATGGTGAGATTTCTTTCTTTTTTACGGCTGAGTTATATTCCATTGTGTATATGTACATTAGCTTCTTTATCCAATTGTCTGTTGATGGGCACTTACGTTGCTTCAATATCTTGACTACTGTAAATGAGGCTGCAGTAAACAGGGATACATATATCTTTTTGAATTAGTGTTTTTATATTTTTCAGGTAAATGCCTCAAAGAGGAATTGCTGGGTCACATGGTAATTCTCCTTTTAATTTTTTGAGTAATCTCCATGCTATTTTCCATAGTGCCTGTACCAATTTGCAACCCCACCAAGAGTGCATGAGAGTTCCCTAAAAGGCTATAACTATTACTAGGAGTATTTAAGGGTCTTGAAATGGTTCTCTTTCAGGAAACTGTTACACACTAACCTGTACTTACACATAATGTATACTCTTTAACATTAATGTGCAGTTGCAATATCAGTGACTTAACTTTGGTGTAAGGGTTCTCTCTTTTTTCTTTTTTAAAATATATTTTATTGGTCATGCTACTAAGAATTGTCCCAATTTTTCTTCCTTTGCTGCCTGCTGCCCTGTACCTCCATTCTCTCTAGCAGTTCCTTCCCCGCTTAGTTCATGTCCATAGGTTGTGCATATAAGTTCTTTGGTTTCACTTTCCTAAACGATTCTTTACATACCTCACTGTCTATTTTGTACCTATCAATTTATGCTTCTTAATCCCTGCATGTCTCTCTCCATTCTTGTCCTTCCTGATCCCAGCTGATAATCCTCCAAGTTATCTCAATATCTACGATTCTGTTCCCATTCTGGTTGGTTGTTTGGTTTGTTTCTTTAGATTCAGTCGTTGATAGTTGTGAATTTATTGCCTTTTTAATTTCATAGTTTTGATCTTTTTTATAAGTAAGTCTCACATTTCATAAAATAATGGCTTTGTAATGATGAACTCCTTTAGCTTTACCTTGTATGGGAAACCCTTTATCTGCCCTTCAGTTCTAAATAATAGCTTTGCTGGATAGAATAATCTAGGTTGTAGGTCCTTGATTTTCACCACTTTGAATATTTCTTGCCAGTACCTTCTAACCTGCAACGTTTCTTTTGAGAAATCAGTTGATAGTATTATGGGAGCTGCTTTGTAGGTAACTCTCCGCTTTTCACTTGCTGCTTTTAAGATTCTCTCTTTATCTTTAACCTTTGGCATTTTAATTATGATGTGTCTTGGTGTGGGCCTCTTTGCATCCATCTCATTTGGGACTCTCTGTGCTTCCTGTACTTGCCTGTCTATTACCTTCACCAAATTAGGGAAGTTTTTCTTTATTTTTTCAAATCAGTTTTCAATTTCTTCTCCTTCTCCTTCTGGCACCCGTATGATTCAGATGTTGGCACTTTTGGAGATGTCCCAAAGTCTTCTTACACTATCCTTGTTTTTGTGAATTCTCATTTCTTCTTTCTATTCTGGTTGAATGTTTATTACTTCCTCATGTTCCGGATCATTGATTTAATACTTGGTTTCATCCCCTCCACTGTTGGTTCCCTGCAGATTTTTCTTTATTTCACTTAATGTATCCTTCATTTCTGCCAGGGCCTTTTTTATACTGTTGCTGTACCCAATGAGTTCTTTGAGTATCCTGATGACCAGTGTTTTGAACTTTGCATCTGATACTCTGGTTACCTTGATTTCATTTAACTCTTTTTCTGGAGTTTTGTTCTGTTTTTTCAATTGGGCCATATTTCTTTGTTTTCTCAATTTGGCAGCCTCCCTGTGTTTTTTGCTGTGGATTAGGTAGAGCTGCTTTGACACCCTGTGTTAATAGGTGGCCTGTTGTAGAAGAGCAGACCTGTAAATTACATGGGTCAGAACCTTAAGTGATTGTCAAGGCAGGGCAACCTGTGTCACTACTTTGCAGCTCTCTGTGGGGAGAGGGCTCATAGAGTGGTCAATGCTACTATCTGGCTTCTACATGTTTGTCTGGGAAGAAGCTGTCTCCCAGCACTCACCCTGTTTCCAGTCTCCTTATTTTCTCCTTGTATGCCACATCAGACTTCCAGTCAAGATGTGAAGGTTTTCTACCCATATACTTTTAGTAGGAATGGCAGTTAGCATTGGCATTCAACTTTGTTCCCAGTGAACTTCTCTTCCTGACAGAATTTTTGCATTTCCTATAGCCTCATATGACATTTAGAGGATGAGACATTTCATTAACTTATAGCTTTCTCACCAGGCAGGCCAATGGAAAGAAGGTTGGGGAAGGAAATAGAGTCTCCTGAAATGATACTGCAATTAAGTAAATACATCTACAGGTAAAGTGTTCCCTATATGGTGATGGTCTGCATTCAGCTTTCTAGCATTGTGATCTTTGTAATTGTGCATAATCTTATGCCTGAAAATCTTCCAGCTCTCCCATGAAATATTTGATTTTATAACATCCTTATGCAGCAAAGGCACAATAATTAAGACACTGATTAAGAATGAGGTCAACAACAGATTTTTAAAATCTCTTTTCCTTTTTCTCTCTTCTCTCCCTTTGTTAAATAATTCAAGAACTATCTGGTGGGCACTATATGCCAGGGACACTTAGCTGTTATATACTTTTAGGAGCTTGTTATTTAAAGTGTTTGGTGAAACACAGCATCAGCAACACCTGGGAGCTTATTAGAAATGCAGAATCTTAATCTTCCTCCAGACATATTGAATTAGCATCTGCATTTTAACAAGATTTTTCATTGACTTGTATGTACATTTGAAAGGTACTCTTCTAGAGAATTCTTAGCTCTACCACTTAAATACTGCTATGAGTTTGAGACAGTAAATTCACTTCTTTAAACCATTAGCAGATGAGGGGAATGGAATAATAGTAGAACCCATTTCACTTATTATTGAGAGGATTTAATTATATAAACTCTCTAAAGCCCTTAACACACTGGTTGATACCTAATAAATGCTTTTTATAAAAACTTAGCTATGCCCTGACTGGTGTGGATCAGTTGTTTGGGTGTCCTGCTGTAAAGCAAAAGGTTGCTGGTTCGATTCCTGGTCAGGGCACATGCCTGAGTTGTGGGTTCGGTCCCCAGTCTGGGTGCATTGTGTTTCTCACACAGATGTTTCCCTCCCTCTCTTTCTACCCCTCAACCCTTCTCTCTAGAAAGAAATACATAAAATCTTTAAAAAATCTTTAAAAAATGTAAAAATAAAAGTTAGCCATTATTATAGTTTTTATTATTATTTTGCAGTTGAAAGAAAAAAATCATTTTTTGTAAAACTTCCCTTGTAGCAACTTCCATTCTAGTTCATTTATTTGTTCAAAATGCTGACATAGAGACATTATTACAAGAGACATGGCAATAAATACAACACTTGATCCTGGATTGGATCCTGAACTAGAGAGAGAAAGAGGGAAAAGGAATTTTTTAGTTACCTATAGCTGCTATAACAAAATACCACAGACTGGGTTGTCCACATAACAGATATTTATTTTTTCACAACTTGAGATGCTGGAAGTCCAACATCAGGGAGCCGGCATGGGGGGTACTGGTGAGGATTCTCTTTCTGACATGCACATTCCAATTGGCTGTGTGCTCATATAGGCTTTTCTGACTCTCTTCCTCATCTCACAAAGCCAATAATCTCATGAGGACCCCGCCCTCATGGTGTCATCTAACACTATTCATTTCTCAAAGGCACCACCTCCAAATGCCATCACATTGGGGTTGGAGTTTTAATGTGTGAATTTTGGGGAACACCACTTTTAGTCCATATGGGAAATAAGTATTGTTAATGATGTTATTTATTTCTATAAGTGAGACTATTAGACATTTGGATTTCAGTGATATGAAATTAGATGATGATGAATCTCTTCTAGATGAAATACTGCACAAGTATTTTTCAGAATAAGACCGGATGTGTTTAAAGGCTTCAAGCAGTAACAATGTTGTTAACCAGAGATTGACGTAGGATGATTCCTACTGCAGATTCTGCTTTTCTTTTGTTCAGTTTGATTGAGGAACTGGTACAGTGCTTAACACAAGGTAGTTATTCAATATATATGTGTTGAGCATATGAATAAATGCACGGGGCCAGAAACACTCTCCTTCTTCCCAGTGTTTCCATTACCTACATTTTCTGAGGGAAAGATGGCTTCAAAGTTACAGAAAAGATACAAAAATAATAAAAGGAGCTCTCATTTACCCAAAGTCACCAGTATTTTTTCAGTTGTTAACATATTATTTTAAAACAATTTCGAACAAAAAAGATTTGTAAGAAAACTACAAATAATAATAACAAAAAATTGCCCTATACTCTTCACCAAGGTTTTCCAATTAATAATAGTTCACATTTGTCTTCTAATTTTCTCTCACATATCATTATTTTCTTTCTGAAATATTTAAGATTAGGTTGTAGACATGTTGCAAAATTACCCCTAAATACTTGAGTGTGTGTTTCTTGAAAACAAGAACACTCTTCCACATAACCTCAATACCCTCATCATACTTAAGATATAAACATTGTTATGATACTTTTGTCGAATCCACAAACCCCACTCAAATATCTCCAATTGTCATTTATGTGAAGGAATAGTAATAACAAACATTGCCTTTCTCCCCTTTCCTTTCTGGTTCAAGATCCCATCTAGAATCATCCATTGTATTTAGTCGCAATGTCTGTTTAGTTTCTTTCAATATGTAGTTCCTTAGTTTTTCATGACTTTGACATTTTGAAGAATTTAGTCCACTTTTTTTTTCAAATTTCTTGTAATTTGAGTTTCTCTGATTTTTTTCACAACTGGATTTAGGATATACCTTTTTGGTATGAATACCACAGAAACGATGTTGTTTTCTTCACAGTTCCTCACATAACTTAATATCATTACCAGTGTCATTAACTTTTGTCATTTGGTCAAGATGGCATCTATGATATTTCTCCACTATAAAGTTCTATTAATTACTAATAAGTAATTAATAGATATTTTGTTGGGCTCATTTCACCCGTTTAACATTCATTGATATCTCTTGCTTGAATCATTTAGTGTAATGGTGTTTGCTAAATGATATTATCTAATTTGATCACTCCTGTGTTGATTAGTTGGCATTCTACTGTAAGATAGAGCTTTCTCTCTCTTTGTATTTATTTATTTACTTATGTCAGTAAGGACTGTGGCTTCTTATTTTATTGAAATGCTTATATCATTAATTATTATTTTATTACAGCTTTATTGAGGTATATTTGACATACAACAAACTGTTTATATTTGTTTGAGGAGTTCTGGTATATGTATACAGTGGAAAAACTACCACCTTAATCAATAAACGGAGTATTTTCACCAAGCACAAGTTTTCTTGTTCTCAAATATTCAGTCTCCTTCTCTTTCTCCCCATTCTCAGAAAACCACTAATTTGATTTCTGACATTGTAGAATATTTTTCAATATTGTTTAGAATTTTATATAAATGGAATTGTGCATTATGTATTTTTTTGGAGGGCTCTGGCTTTTTTTACTCAGTATAAGTATTTTGAGATTCATCTATATTATTGAGTATAACAATAGTTCATCCTTTTATTGCTCAGTAGTATTCTATGGTATTGATTGACCACAGTTTGTTTGCCCATTCACCTACTGATGGGCATTTGTAGTTATTTCTTTTTTTTCTAGTTTGGGACTACACAAAGTTGCTATGAATAAGTGCAAGTCTTTGTACAAGTTAATGTACACATCCTTACATGAATATGTTCTTTAATTCTCATGAAATGGCTGGATCACACTGTAGGTCTCTACTGAGCTTTAACAAACTGCTAAATTACCAAAGTGTTTGTGCCACTTAGAGTCCCCAACAGTGTATGAACACCTCCATTGTTTGATGTGCTCACCAAAATTTGGCATAGTTGGTCTTTTTTTAGTTATAGCTATTTTAGATTGTGCCTAATGGTACCATTTGATGGTTTTAATTTGCATTTTCCTAATGACTAATGATTTTACATTTTTTTTTGTGGGCTTATTTGCCATTTCTGTATCTTTTTGGTGCTTTTTCAAATCATCTGCATGTTTTTATTAGGTTGTCTTATTATTGTGTTGTAAGCATTCTTTGAAAAAAAAGATTTTATTTATTTATTTATTTTTAGGCAGAGGGGAAGGGAGTGAAAAAGAGAGGGAGAGAAACATCAATATGTGGTTGCCTTTTGCACGTCCCCCACTGGGGACCCAGCCCGCAACCCAGGCATGTGCCCTGAGTGGGTAATCGAACTGGCGACCCTTTGGTTTGCAGGTCATCACTCAGTCCACTGAGCTGTATCAGCCAGGGCTAATCATTCTTTATATGTTCTAAAAACAAGTAATTTTTCAGATTATATGCTTTGCAGATATTTTGCCCAGGATGAAGCTTGCCTTTTCATTTTCTTAATAGTATTATGAAAAGTATAAGGTTTTTAAATTTTAATAAAGTCCAAGTTATCAATCTTTTTTGTAGTTTATGCATTTGTGTCTTATTTGAAAAATCTTGGCATGATCTAAGATCATTGAGATTTCATTCTGTGTTTTATATGTGCAATAGCTTTGTATATGGTGTTGAAATAAACATGTACATGGTTTGAGAAAATGGGAATTTTTGTATATCATTTGAGGAAATGATAAAGAAATTATTAGATTTCCCTCCCTTCCTCCCACCATCCTCTTTCCTTCCTTCCTTCTTTCTTTCCTTCTTTCCCTCTTCCCTCACTTTTTTCCTCCCTCACTCCACCCCTTTATTTCCACATGACTTCTTTTTTCACTTGTGGATCTTGAATTACTTTTATTTTTTAAGTATATTTGATTAATTATGCTATACAGTTGTCCCTTTTTTCCCTCCTCTTTATCCCCCTCTGCCTGGTACACCCCACCCTCCAGCATTCCCCCACCCTCACACTTAGTTCATGTCCATGGGTTGTACATATAAGTTCTTTGGTTTCTCCATTTCCTATACTGTTCTTAAATTCCTCTATTTTGTGTCTACCACTTATACTTCTTATTCCCTGTATCTTTTCCCCCATTTTCCCCCCTGCCCCTCCACATTGATAACCATCCATGTGATCTCCATTTCTGTGATTCTGTTCCTGTTCTAGTTGTTTGCTGAGTTTGTTTTTGTTTTTTAGGTTCAGTTGTTGATAGTTGTGAGTTGTCATTTTACTGTTCATAGTTTTGATCTCCTTCTTTTTCTTAGGTCAGTCCCTTTAACATTTCATATAATAAGGGCTTGGTGATGATGAACTCCTTTAACTTGACCTTCTCTGGGTAGCACTTTATCTGCCCTTCCATTCTAAATGATAGCTTTTGACGGCTAGAGTAACCTTGGATGTAGGTCTTTGCCTTTCATGACTTTGAATACTTCTTTCCAGCCCCTTCTTGCCTATAAGATTCTTTTGAGAAATCATCTGATAGTCTCTTGGGAACTCCTTTGTAGGTAACTGTCTCCTTTTCTCATACTGCTTTTAAGATTCTCTCCTTACCTTTAATCTTGGGTAGTTTAATTATGATGTGTCTTGGTGTGTTCCTCCTTGGGTCCAATTTTTTTGGGATACTCTGAGCTTCCTGGACTTCCTGGAAGTCTATTTTCTTTGCCATATTAAGGAAGTTTTCCTTCATTATTTTTTCAAATCAGTTTTCAATGTCTTGCTCTTCCTCTTCTCCATCTGGGACCTCTGTGATTTGGATGTTGGAGTGTTTAAAGTTGTCCCAGAGGTTCCTCAGCCTCTCATTTTTTTGAATTCTTGTTTCTTCTTTATGTTCTAGTTGAATGTTCATGTCTTCCTTCTGCTCAAAACTGTTGATTTGAGTCCTGGTTTCCTTCTCTTCACTGTTGGTTCCCTGTATATTTTGCTTTGTTTCACTTTGTATAGCCTTCACTTCTTGTTTTATTTTGTGACCATACTCAATCATTTCTGACTGTCCTGATTACCAGTGTTTTGAACTCTGCATCTGATAGATTGACTGTCTCCTCATTCCTTAGTTCTTTTTCTGGATTTTTGATGTGTGCTTTCATTTGGGCCATATTTCTTTGTCTCAGTGCACCTATTGTAAGGGGTGGAGCCTTAGGTATTTGCCAGGGCTAGGCAACCCACTTCACTGAGTTGTGGCTTTGTATGTGGGGGAGGGGTCAGAGAGGGAACAATGCCGCTTGCTCTGCTCTTGCCCCACTTTCATTCACTTTTTCCACTACCCAGAGGCAAATTGGGTACTTCTGGTGCTGATTCCTGGGTGGGTGAGTTTGTGTACATTCTAGGACCCCATGGGTCCCTTCAATGGACTCTCCTGTGAGACTGGGATTTTACCTTCTACCACAACCCCTCAGGTTTTTACAACTGGAAGTTCTGAGGCTTTATTTCTCTGCACTGGAACCCTGGGTTGCATGGCCCGTCTCGCTCCCCATTTGTTCCTCCCAGTTTATCCTCACATGAATGTGGGATCTCATGGTCCACCAGTCACTGCCTTGCCATGCGTCCTTTCTGCCCCAGCTGCCTGTCTCCACCCCTCCTACCAGTCTGGATGAATGTTTCTTTTTTAACTCTTTGGTTGTAGGATTTCCATATGGTTTGATTTTCTGGCAGTTCTGATTGTTTTTTGTTTTTAAATTGGTTGTCCTTTTTTGGTATGGGAAGAAGCAAAATGTATCTACCTATGCCTCCATCTTGGCTGGAAGTCTCCGCATGACTTTCTAAATACTTCAGCTCCATATGTTGAAAAGATTATATTTTCCCATTGAATTCTTTTGGCTTTCCTGTAGAAAGTCAATTGACCATATATGTGTGTATTTTTTTTAAACTTTGTATTCTATACCATCGATATGTATGTCTCTCTGTCAATATTACTGTCTTGATTGCTATAGCTTTATTATGTTTTAAGTTAGATAATTACCATATTTTGCCAAGTATAGTGTGTACTTTTTTGCCCAAATTTTTGAGGGAAAAATAAGGATGTGCATTATACAGAGGTAGTACCTGAAATACCTTTTATCTGTTTTGGTGTTTTATAATTATTTTTTACATAAAAGTTCTTGTACCATAATATGTTCAAAAAAAAATGCTAAAATTCCTTTATGATACAAAAAACAAGTATCTATATACAAATAAAAAAATTAAAATGAAAGATTTTTTCCTGAAAGTTTGGGCCAAAAATATGGGTGCACATTATACATGACAAAATACAGTAAGTTCTATAGCTTTATTATTCTTTATACAGATTGTTTTAATAGTCTAATTCCTGTACATTTTCAAATAAAACAGCTTGTCAGTTTCCACAAAAATTTTGCTTATATTTTGATTAAGATTATATTATCTCCATAGATTTAAAAAAAAGATTTTATTTATTTTTTAAAGAAAGGGGAAGGGAGGGAGTGAGAGAGGGAGGGAAATATCAATATGTGAGAGATCAGTGGCTTTTCACAAGCACCCGTCCACAGACCTGGCCTGCAACCCAGGCATGTGCCCTGACCAGGAATCAAACTGGCAGCCTTTCAGATCATAGGCTGGTGCTCAATCCACTGAGCCATGCCAGCCAGGGTTAATTCTATAGATTTTTTTAGTGATTTTTTTTTTTTATGCTTATAGTTTATGTTTTAAATTGACACAATCTAAACTTCAAGTAATATTATATCACTTCACCTAAAATATATGTTTCTTTTTAGAGTATACTCTAAAACAGTATATTTCTTGGCATTTCTACTATTGCTTTCTTACATTTTACTTTTAAATATGACATAACTCCTCCAATGTTTTATTATTTTGGGTTTAAATTGTCAATCATCTTTTATAATATTTAAAAAAATAAAAGAAAAATGTGTTTTATATTGACCATTTCTTTTGCTCACCAGTTTTTTAATGTATGATTATGGATTATTGGGAGGAAGACCACAGTTAAAGTGCCATTTTCATGTCATCATTTCAAAGGTACATATATTATCAACATGATTTATGATTGCTGATACTGACCTCGGCTGAAGTAGTGTTTGTTTTTCAGGATTTTCTACTGTAAAGTTATTTGTTTCCCCTTTCCCGTTACTGTGCTCTATGGAAGGAAGACACTACTTGCAGTCCTCACCTACGGAATAGGGAGGTATATATCCTCTCCTTGAGGGCAGAGTAGCTACATAAATTATTTGGACTTCTGCTCAGGAGATATGTCTCTTCTTCATTTATTAATTTATTCAGTCAGTTTTTATGTTAGTAGGGACTCATGAATATTTATTTTGTACCTTGTGTTATAATCCAATACTGCTTTATTTTCTTGTTTAAATTGTTCCAGCTTTGGCCATCAGGAGATCTTTCCATGGTTTCTGTGCTCATTTGTACCTCTATCAATATAGCTTTTTTTTTTTTTTTTGAGAATTTCCTTACTTCCTGACACTACAAAATGCTTTAGGCTCATATTCTATATATCTTGCGTCAGCTTTAGGACACGCCATTTTACCAAGGAGCCCTGGTTCCTTTTATCAGAAACTGGTATTAGAAACAAAGGTCTGGGCACTAGGTCTAATTGTTACTAGGTATAGTTGTTATTATAGGGGTATCTTTACTTTCTTAGGTCCTCTAGTTTAACAGAGCATAAAACATATGTGTGTATATTAGCTTGTGTATATATACATATCTGTAAATGTTTCTATGTGTAACATCTGCATCTATGTTAAGCTGAACATGAATTCATATTGATTTTTTTGAACTATAATCCATTACTACGTGGGTCATTTGAAATTATTTTTAATTAAATTTTAGTTATTTGATTAGTCTATGTAGTTACATGGTTCAAAAGATTAAAGGGGCATGTAATGAACATTCTGTCTCCTACCCTTTTCAAGCCTCATACTGATTCCCTTCCAGAGGTGACTAATGCTACCATACTCTTGAGGGAAATTGAATTGACCTTCATTGAACCTGCAAGAAACTTAATTTTCAAAGCAGGTTGACATATCTACTAAAATTTTGTCCTGTAACAATAATGTGGTCAATCAAAGATGATCGTACCAATACCATTTCAAAAGTAAGAAAACTGGGAAATAAAAATCTGTTTTACTCCCCAATAAGAAAACTGTAAATGTATAATGGGAACAATTTGAGAATAATATAGAAGTATCCAAATTTTAGAGTCAGAATTTTACTGTATTATAAATCTCACCTCTGCTCTTGCCTAATGACTTTGCAATATGTTTTAAATTCTCTGAGTCTCAGTATATTCATGTGAACATTGGAATAATAATACCTATCTAAAACAGCTGTATATTATACCTGCCATGCACTTAATGTAGTGCCTGCATAAACTAACTGCTCAATGAATGATAATTTTATTTTTGTGTTGTTTTAGTGGTTGAGCCTTAAAACACTAAACTGTTTTGTTATGTCAGTAATATTTATTTCAGTTAGCCCCAAATATTGAATGCGGGGAGTTCTAGTTATTCCTGTCCCTCTGCTATCTAGGTAGGTCCATTGTTGGGAATTTTTTGGGAAAGTCCCTTTTTCTGCCTCTTGATAGAAACACAGCCAGATTTTGGAAAATAAATTAAAATTTATTTTATATTGTAAAATTGCTTTTTGCCTCTAATTATGATACAGGGAAGCTTCTTTTGAGTATTTTAAGCATTTTGGGGAGGACTTTGTAAAACAGTTAATTTGTACTGTGAGAAGAGACCCTTAAATAGGAAAGAGAGTCTGAGTAAACCAAAGTGACAGTCTGGCTGTAAGAGGTAATATCTCTCTTCTTTTGAGCTGTTCTTCGCAGCAGACACTTAGCCTGGCTAATCAAATGTGACTTCTATTGTCAAATTAGTAAGTCATGAAAATCCTTTATCAAATCATGTGTTACATTGATTATTTGAAAATATGATGTCTTGTGTTCTTTTAAAATATATTGTATCGATTATGCTATTACAGTTGTCCCAATTTTTCCCCCTTTGCTCCTTACCACCCCCATTCCCTTCAACAATCCCTTCCCGTAGTTTAGGTCCATGGGTCATGCATACAAGTTCTTTGGCTACTCCATTTCTATATGTTTTTAACTTCTCCCATCATTTTGTACCTACCAATTTGTGCTTAATCCTTGCACCTTTTTCCCCATTCTCCCCCTTCCTCCTCCCAACTAAGAACCCTCTGAATGACCTCAGTATCTATGATTCTGTTCCTGTTCTGCTTGTTTGCTTAGTTTGCTATTTAGGTTCAATATTGAGAGTTGTGAATTTATTGCCATTTTAATGTTCATTGTTTTTACCTTCTTTTTCTTATGTAATTCCCTTTAACATTTCATATAACAATGGTTTGGTGATGATATCCTCTAATTTTTTCTTACCTGGGAAGCACTTTATCTGCCTTTCAATTCTAAAGGCTATCTTTGCTCGCTAATCTAGGTTGTAATCTTGCTCTTCCTCCTATCCTCCTGGCATCCTATCTCACCCATGTCACCACTCTGTGGCTCAGTGTGGGGGAGGGCTCAGAGAGGGGACAATGCCACTGCCTGGCCTTTGGAGTTTTTCCTGGGAGAAAGGTGCCACCTTGCACTCCCCTTTTTGCCAGTCACTTCACTCTCTCCCTGTATACCACTGGTGGCTTTCTAGCTGTTGCCCTGGTGCTGAAACCCAAAGGGAGTGGCCTCAATGAGTCCTAAGTGTTTTTCAGGTCCTTTAAGAGGAGTCCCCTGAGAATCCCAGTTTCTTCCACTGACCCAATCTCCTCCAGTTCCTGCAACGAGGTTATGGGGATTTATTTTCCTGGCACTGGAACCCTGGGCTGGGTAGTCTGGTCTGGGGCTGGGGTCTCTTGCTCGTGAGGTATGCCTCCCAATTTTTATCCACACATGTGGATGTGGGATGGCCCCTTCCTCATCTCCACACCTTCCACACCTCTCCACCTCTCTGTGCCACTCCGTGCTTCTCTGTGTCTCCACCCCTCCTACCCATCTGGATGAATGTGGCTTCTTTAAATCCTTGGTTGTTGGGCTTCCATACAGCTCAATTTTCTGACAATTCTGGGTGATATGTTTTTGTAGTCTAGTTGTATATCTTGTGGTTTTTTGTAAGAGCTGCCCCTTGATGTTCCTTCTGCAAAATGAAAGTGTTTTCAGGACAGTGTTTAACAGTTCAGGATTTGATAATCCTTATGGAAGTTTTTAAATGTTCATTCATATTGCAAAAGAGCTACTGACCTCTTGCATAGTTAGAACTCTGTCTCTTTTCGAGGCAACCCAGGGTTCCAGCATGGGAAACTAAAGCCATAAAACCTCTGGCTATAAAGGTCTGTGGGGGTTACAGTGGTGGAAGAAACTCCCAGCCTCACAGGAGTGTTTATTGGAGACACCCACACAGCCCTGGAATGTACACAAGCCCATCCACCTGGGAATCAGCATCAGAAGGGCTCAATTCACTCGTGGGTAGCAGGGGAAGTGACTGAAAGTGGGGCAAGAGCCCAGCAAGTGACGTTGTTCCCTCTCTGACCCCTCCCCCATATACAGGGCCACAACTCAGTGAAGAATATTAAAAACAGCAAGAGAAAAGGAGAGAGTTACCTACAAAGGAGTTCCCATAAGACTATCAGCTGATTTCTCAAAAGAAACCTTACAGACAAGAAGGGGCTGGAAAGAAGTATTCAAAGTCACGAAAGGCAAAGACCTACATCCAAGGTTACTCCATCCATTAAAGCTATCATTTAGAATAGAAGGGCAGATAAAGTGCTTCTCAGATAAAGTAAAGTTAAAGGAGTTCATCATCACCAAGCCCTTGTTATATGAAACGTTAAAGGGACTTACCTAAGAAAAAGATGGAGATCAAAACTATGAACAATAAAATGACAATAAACTCACAACTGTCAACAACTCAACCTAAAAAAGACAAATAAAGCAAACAACTAGAACAGGAACAGAATCACAGAAATGGAGATCACATACAGGGTTATGAGCAGGGAGGGGAAAAGAGGAGAATGGGGGAAAAGGTACAGGGAATAAGAAGCATAAATCATAGATACAGTCCTGGCTGGTGTGGCTCAATGAATTGAGTGCTGACCTGTGAACCAGAGGGTCGCCAGTTCAATTCTCGGTCAGGCACATGCCTGAGTTGCGGGCCAGATCCCCAGTAGGGGGCACTTAAGAAGCAACCACACATTGATGTTTTTCTCCCTTTCTCTCTCCCTACCCCTCTCTTTGAAATAAAGAAATACAGTCTTAAAAAAAATGATAGGTTCATAATAGACAGGGGGAGGTTAAGAATAGTATAGGCAATGGAGAAGCCAAAGAATTTATGTGTATAACCCATGGACATGAAATAAGGTGGAGGGAATACTGGTGGGAGGGGGCATGCAAGGCGGAGGGACATAAAGGGGAGATATAAATGGCACAACTATAATAGCATAATCAATAAAAAATACTTAAAAAAAAAACTCCGTCTCTTTTGCTCTTTTTAACCTGAGCACTTTGCAAATCATTTGGTGCTATGTTCTCCAGAGTCATATATTTTCCCAAGTTATTCTACTTGGTCCTATATAATTCTTATCAGGAAGAGGGAAATCACTGATACCCACCATAGGGATAGCTTAACTAAGGCAAAGAGGATATGCAAATACATTTGACACTTGAACAACATAGGTTTGAGCTGCATGGGTCTACTTTAGTTCAAAATTTTGTATTATTTTATTTTATTGACTATGTGATTACAGTTGTCCCAAGTTTTCCACCTTGGTCTCCTCCATCAGAACTCCCCACTCCCTCAGGCAATCCCTACATTATGGTTCATATCCATGGTTATGCATATAAATTCTTTGGTTACTCCATTTCTTATACTATAATTTACATCCCCATGGCTATTTTGTAACTGCCTATTTGTGCTTCTTAATCCCCTCACCTCCTCACCCATTGTCCAAACATCCCTTTGATCTGGCAACCATCAAAATGGTCTCCATACCCGTAATTCTGTCTCTGTTCTTCTTTGCTTAGTTTGTTTTTCAGATTCAATTGTTGACAGATATGTATTTATTGCCATTTTATTGGTCATAGTTTTGACCTTCTTTTTCTAAATAAGTCTGTTTATATTTCATAAATAATGGTGTTGATGGACTCCTTTAGTTTTTTCTTGTGTGGAAAGTTGCCCCTTAATTCTAAATGATATCTTTGTTGGGTAGAGCAGACTTGGCCGAATGTCTCTGCTATTCACAACTTTGAGTATTTCTTGCCAATCCTTTCTGGCCTGCAAAGTTTCTTTTCAGAAATCAGCTGATAGTCTAATGGGAGCTCCCCTGTAGGTAACTAACTACTTTTCTCTTACTGCTCTTAAGGTTCTCTATTTTACTTTAACCTTTGGCATTTTAATTATGATGTGTCTTGGTGTGGGCCTATTGACATCGATCTTGTTCATGACTGTCTGTACTTCTTAAATTTGCATGATTATTCCCTTCACCAAATTAAGGAAGTTTTCTTTCATTATTTTTTCTTTTTTAAAAAAAGATTTTATTTATTTATTTTTAGAGAGGGGAAGGGAGGGAGGTAAAGAGGGAGAGAAACATCAATGTGTCATTACCTCTCATGCACCTTCTACTGGGGAGCTGACCTGCAACCAAGGCATGTTCCCTGACTAGGAATTGAACCAGCGACCCTTTGGTTCGCAGACCAGTGCTCAGTCTACTGAACCACACCAGCCAGGGCTATTTTCTCAGATAGATTTCCAATTTCTTGCTATTTCTCTTCTTCTGGCACCCCTATGAGGCAAATGTTGGACTGCTTGAAGTTGTACCAGAGGCTGCTTATACTATCCTCTTTTTTTTGGATTTTTTTTTTCTTCTTGTTGTTCTGATTGGTTGTTTTTTGCTTCTTCATGTTCCAAATCATTGATAGGACTCTTGGCTTCATCCACTCTGCTGTTATTTCCCTGTAAATTGTTCTTTATTTCAATTAATGTATCCTTCATTTCTAACTGGATCTTTGTTATGCTGTTAAGGTCCTCACTAAGTTCCCGGAGCATCATTATAACCAGTGTTTCAAAGTCTGCATTTGATAAATTGCTTATTTCCATTTTGTTTAGTTCTTTTTCTGGACTTTTGATTTGTTCTTTCATTTGTGCCATGTTGCTTTGTCTCTTCATTTTGGTACCCTCCCTGTGTTTGTATCCATGTATTAGATAGAGTTGCTATGACTCTCTCTTGGTAATGTTACCTTATGTATTAGGTGTCATGTAGGGTCCAGTGGATCAGCCTGCTCTATCACCCAAGCTGGGTACTCAAGGTATGTGCTCTGTGTATCTTGAGGAGGGAGGGCTCATAATAGGAACAGTGGCCTTGCCAGCAGTTCTGTCTGGGAGAAAGCTTTCCTCCAGCTCTTGCTCTGATGCCACACACTTCAGTTCTTTCGTTTATGCTCTTGGTGACTTTCAAGCTGGTACCCCAGTTTTGGAGCTCAGAGGGAGTGAATGTAAGTTCTGCACAGGCCCTTTAGAGGAACTGCTTGGGAATCCAGCAGTTTCTTCCACTGTCTCAATCTCCACTACCTTTTATAGCTGGAGGTTAAAGAAAATTATCTTCCTGGCTCTGGAACCCTGGGCTTGGGGACCTGTTGTGGGGCTGGGACCCCTTGCTCCCAAGATATGCCTCCCTATTTTTATCAACTCAATGTGGGTGTGGGACTAACCCGTTCCACGTCTCCGACCTTCTTATAATTCTGAATGGATGTGGTTTCTTATTTAATTCTACAGTTTTGGGACCACCATTCAGCTCAGTTTCTGGCAGTTCTGAGTGATGGTTATTCTATATTTTAGTTATAATATGATGTGGTTGTGCAAGTAGGCAACCTTTGTTTACCTAGGTTGCCATCTTGGAGAATATCCATAGGTCATGGTCAGCTCGGTCTCATGCAGAAAGTGCCTAATGCCTATTTCTTTTTTAATAAATACTATAAATGTGTTTTCTCCTCCTTATGATTTTCTTCATAACATTTCTTTTCTCTAGCTTACTTTAGTGTGAGAATACCATATTAATACATGTACCATACAGAATACAATATGGCCCTGGCAAGTGTGGCTCAGTGGATTGAATGCAGGTCTACTAACCAAAGGTCACCAGTTCGATTCTCAGGGCACATACCTGGGTTGCGAGCCGGGTCCCCAGTGGGGGGCGCACAAGAGGCAACCACACATTGATATTTCCCTTCCTCCTTATCTCCCTCTGTTCCCCCTCTCTGAAAATAAAAATAAACAAATAAAATAAAAACCCCAAAATACAATATGCATTAATTGATTAAGTTATCTGTAAAGCTTCCTGTTATGATTGGTCCAAATAACATCATCTTTATTGGTTAGAAAGGAGCTGCTCTGATTGGTTGGTGAAAATGCCAGTGAGGTTCTGGCTGTGTAGCTCTGATTGGACAGGAATGTCTCACTCCTATTACTCAAATTTGGATCCTTGGAGCTCTTTAATAAGGGTTGTTGACTCCGATAGCAGAAGCACAGTGCAGGATTCTTGGCAGCCCAGCTGTGCATTTTCACTGAAAACAGCATGCCTGAGGGACCTCTGCAAACGATGGGCTGCTAGACTCTGATTATGAATTTGAGCCCAGGTTACACGCGCAGTCCTTTCTGGAAGGCATATTCTTCTGTGGGTCAATGGTAGTTAACAAATATAACCATCAAGTTCTAGATATTGTTGTAAACCTAGAGACATATATGAAAGTTGGGATATTTATTCCTTTTACTTTAAGCTTTGTTTTGTTTTTCATTGCCAGCTGTATTTTTATTTTAATTTTTTCGAAATGTTTATTTTTAAAGAGGGGGAAGGGAGGGAGAAAGAGAGGGAGAGAAACATCAGTGTGCGAGAAGAGCATTGGTTGATTGCCTCTCATTCATGCCCTGCCTGGGAATGGGGACCAAACCCGCAACCCAGGCGTGTACCCTGACTGGAAATCAAACTGGTGACCTTTTTCCTTGTGGGATGAGGCCCAGCTGAGCCACACAGGTCAGGGCTCAGGTATTTTTAAATTTTATTTTTAAAAGTTATATTTTATTGATTTTGTTGTTACAGTTATCCCAATTTTCCCCCTCTGCTCTCCTCCAACCAGTACCCTCCACTCTCTCAGGTAATCCCCACACCTTTGTTTATATGCAAGGGTCATGTGTATAAGTTCTTTGGCTACTCCATTTCCTGTACTGTACTTTACATCCCTGTGGTCAGGGCTCAGGTGTATTTTTAAATCAACCTCTAATTTTATCATAAAGTCATTCATTTCTGAAATTAGTCATCATGCAGTGGTGTTTGTCCTGTTTAGGTCTCACTTTTTCTAATTTAACAAGGGATTTCTAGCTAAATAAACCTCAGTCAGCTTATTTTTTTGATTTAGGGAAATGCAGAATTTATCTAATTGGCGAACCAATCTCTGTCTATTAGGTACCCTCATGAAGTGCAGAGTCTAGGGAAAAATTTCACAACAGAAACTGCTAGTTTGGGGAAGAAATGCATCTGTGGGCTCAAAAATAAAATGTGAATTTGCCTTGGTAATTGCCGCTTGATAGATATGTTACTGAATTCCAGCACACAGCTAATTCTAAAGTGAATCGTCAACTTCATACAAATTTTTAAAGAGTATCCATAAGAGAAGTATGCAAGTCCACAAATGTCAGGATTTGGCAGATATTGCTTAATAAGATGGCATTGGGCTTTGAAAGACTAGAAAAAAATAGTGGCTGATAACATTTAATGGTACTGGGGTTTACCCATGGCTGCTAAACCTATGTATATTCATTACACAATTATCTGTACTAACTTGATGCAGCATGGTGTGGAATAGAGTTGTACAATAAATTTTTTTGTGATAATGGAAGTGTTCTATGTTTTTACTATGCTCTGTGGTAGCCACTCCACTCATGTGACTATTGAGCACTTGAAATGTGGCTAATGCAAATAAGTAACAAAATTTTAAATTTAATTTAATTTCATAACTTATATTTGAATAGCCATATGTGGCAAATGACTGCTGTATTGGACAGCGCAGGTCTAGACACTGACAGAGTAATGATACTCTCGTTCTAGGCACTACTGAGAACAGCTGCTAGGTTAACATACACTGTAGAAAAGTGGCCACGAACATTTCTGTTGCAGATAAAGAACATAATTCTCTTCTCTCTTACCCCAAGGTAAATGGTATCTATATCATTTATTTGGGTTGTATCACGTCTTTTATCAACTCTTTCTTTTTCTGTCTTTTCTTCATGATAAGAATCGATAGTCCTTGACTGCTTTGTGTTTTTTCTTTATTTAACATCCATCTATTGAGCACCTGTTGTGTGTCAGGCACTGTCTCAAGGCTGGATTTGCAACAGGAAGTAAGGCTGATCAAGTCCCAGTACTCACTGAGGTTACATGAACACATTACTATACAACAATTTATTTAAATATAATTATGAAAAGTTCTTAGTGTGCTTACTTAGGAGAAAGTAAAAAAGAATAATTTGTTGACTAACTGAGAACTGTTACTGTCCGCAGACTCTATTTCTAGCAGGCATGGGCCCTGACTACTCTAATAGGCTTCTCCTAAGTTTAAATTCTGTGAGAATGTGGGGAAAGAGGAGAGGGCAGGGCAAGGGGAGAGAAAAGGTAATGGCACTGGTTTTTTTTAAAGATTTTATTTATTTATTTTTAGACAAAGGGAAAGGGAGGGAGGAGAGAGAGGAACATCGACGTATGGTTGCCTGTTGCACGCCCTTCTATGGGGTCCTGGCCTGCCACCCAGGGTTGTGCCCTGACTGGGAATCAAACTGGTGACCCCTTGCTCAGGCCAATGCTCAATCCACTGAGCCATACCAGCCAAACCATGGCATTATCTTTTATTAGAGAAAAATTAGCCTGTCTACTACTTGATCCCAACTGTACTAGCTGTGTCCCCAGAATCTGGGCTAGTATCAAGTGAGCATTATTAAAAAACAATAAAATAACATTTCTGGATTTTCCTTTTAGATTCTGTGTTTTAGACTTATGGAAAAGTTAATTTTTCTTTTATGTATCTACTTTCAATTTTATGTTTGCTTTGTTCACTTTTCCTGTCAACCAATTAAGTGCTTCAGGTAGGGCAACCTTGTCCAAAATGGAATGGTTGGAAATAATTGAGTTAACCTTATATCATGTCACTTCTTTTTTTCACCTCTTGGTCTTATTTTTCCCTTTTAAGTTTGAGATAGGTGAGCAAGGGAACAAATGTTTAAGTAGAAGACTCATCCACAGGGTTTTGAGATACACAACTCCAGTTCTTTTCCCTCTAATTTTTTCTCCTTTCCCTTCAAGCCAGGAATCCACACTTTCTTTTCCCTTTGTGTTGCTTACATTTTAAAACTATTTTCAAACTCCGAATACCTGCCTTCTTCAACTCGAACTTGAAGGCAGGTCAACAGGAAAGAAAACTAAAAGTCTACCTTGAGATCATTTGTTGTAAAGCTCATGACCTTGATTCACATCGTACTCTTATACCATTATTAAAAAAAAAAAAATTTATTTATTTTTAGAGAGAAAGGAAAGGAAGGAGAACAAGAGGGAGAGAAACACTGATGTGTGAAAGAAACCTTCACTGGTTGCCTCTCATACGTACCCTGACCGGGAACCTAATTGGCGACCAACAAACTGAGCCACACTGGTCAGTGCTCTTATAACGTTCTTTAAATCGACTGACATTTTGAGGAATGCCCCGTAGGAATTTTCTGTTATATTTTTGACTTTGTGGCAGTTACCAATGTAGACATTTAAGAGATCTACACAAATTTTGTTTTCGTTCCAATAGGAACACTTTTGTTTGGATGAGCAATTGTTCTATAGTAGTCAAATATATTCAAAATAATTGTACTATAAAAGTCAATATTGGTTTTATTTTAAAATCAAATTTAAGACTGGATTCATGTTTTCAAAAACTTCACTCCAGAAGCTCTGCACTTTTTGGCAAGTGGGGGTTGAGGGTGAGTGATTCATCCAGGGGGCTGAGCCCCTTACTGTGTAACTGGTGTCGAATTGTTCCTAGAATTAGGAGACTTTCAGGCACGTGTCAGAAAGTCAGCTGTTTTCTTTCCTACTCCTTTTGTAACAAATCGTTACAAATTTAGCTATTTAAAACAACACAAAATTCTTCATTTACTGTTCTGGAGGTCAGAAACCCAAAAATTAATCTTGGACTAAAATTAAGTCATCAGAACTGTTGTGATCCTTTCGGGTGCTCTAGGGAGCATTGGTTGCATTCCTTGGCATGTGGCCCCGAGTCGGTGATCCCTCTGCTGCTTTTCTCTCTGACCCCGACCCGCCTGCCTCCCTCTTATGAGGGCTTTTGTGATTACATTGGGCCTATCTGCATAATCCAGGATAATCTTCCACTGTCAAGATGCTTAATCACATCTGAAAAGTCATTTTTACCATGTAAGGCAGCATATTCACAGGTTCTGGGGATTAAAACACAGGCATTTTGGGGGATCAGTATTTTTACCATCACATTAATTCGAACTTAAGAAAAGAAAGGGTGCATCTTTCAGAGAACCACGTGATGACATTAGGGCTTCTTTTATCCAGGGTTTTTTATCACTTTACACTGCTGTCTTTGTCAGAAAAGATTTTCCTACAGAGTGAAAAAAAAAGTGACTGGCAAATGAGCTAAAAATTCAATCTGTGTCCCATTCCCAAGAGTCCTGAATCAATCTCTCTGACTCTAATTTTATTACGACTATAAGCATTCATTAAAAATACCATTATCACTAATAAAGAATTGGTAATAATTCCTTAAAGTAGTAATTTATCAGTGAATGTTAAAATTTTCCCTATTTTGTCTTTCTAACAGAGCTTTTTGAAGAAATAAAGTTGATATGCCTTACTTAATCTGCTTCTTAATTATTTCTTAATCAATGGATCTCTCCATGTCATCTTCCCTTTATTTTTTTCTCCTTCATTCATTTATTTCCTTTATTTGTAGCAGTAATTAATTATTTGTCCTGTAAAGATAGCTGCAGATAGAATTTTGTTGATTGTATCACACATTTGACATGCTCTTTCATCCCATATATTTTCTCTATATTATTAGAATTATATTCAGTTCACGTATATCTTTTTTGGCAAGACAAGATTATGGGAAGTGTTACCAGAGATGACCACAGTAAAAAAATGTATGTACTTCTTCTTGTTACAAGCAGGAACCATTTTTAAAGAAAAATATATTATATGGAAGTATCTAATGATCATTCTACTTGAAGGAAAAATGCATTTATCTCAATGTAAACCAGCTTGCACAAGTAGATCCTGGACATGCTTCTTATCTTTAATTATTTCTTGTTTATTCTGTATTTCTCCTCTTGATATTGCCTTCTTCTAAAAAACTATGCAATAATTAAAGATATAAAAGCATACATATATTATATAGTAAATGCTAAAGAAGAATAGTGAAACATGCAGCCATATGCTTATCTTCCACTAAAGAACTAACGAGTTGCCACAGTCTTTGATGCTGCTGTGCATCCCTCCCTAACCTCATCCTTTTTACTCTTTCAGGTGTTTATTATTCCCTTGCTTTTCTTCACAATTTAACATCAATATGAGTAACTAAAATATTTCTTTTTAATTCTATCTATATCCTAAAGCTTATGTAAATGATATTAAAATATCTGATATAAAATAAATAAAATATGCTTCTTTGGTAATCTTTTTTTCCTCCCAGTATTTTCTTGAACAGTGACTTTTATCATTCATGTACGTCAGAGTTTCTCAGCTTCAGCGCTATTGACATTGGGGCTGGATAATTATTTGTTATGAAGGGCTGCCCTGTGAATAGTGAACTGTTCGGTAGCATCTCTAGTCTCTACCAACACCTCTGGTCCATGATAATCATAAATGCCTTTAGCCTTTGCCAGTTGTCCCCTGGAGGACCAAATCTTACCTAACTGAAAATCACTGGTCTATGTTACTCTGTATAGCTGAAGTTCATTCAGTTTCACTGATATAGACTATTTTATTGCCTGATTACTTTAGGTTTGTCTATTCTTCCGTTGGTGAAATTTGCATTTTTCCGTTTATGGCATTACAAAACATGCTACCACGAATATATTGGTACATCGCCCCTGGTATGTGTGTGCTGTAATTGGCTCTAGAGCTGAATATTTAAGAATAGAAATGCTAGCTAATGGGGTTTGCACATCTCCAATTTCAAAGTTAAAGACAAAATAATTTTCAGTTTTCTTTCTCTTTTTACAGATACACACATCCTTTAATGTCTTGTTTCTTCAGTATTAAAATATCGGACAGTAGCATGGATGCAGCCAATGGAAAAAACTTAATGGTAAGGTCAATGTTTCTTTACTTAGGCTCTAGAAAGTAATTAGTTTTACATAGAGTTTTTTAACCTCTATTATATATGGGTTAATTTTTTTTCCTTTTAAATTATATTTTATTGATTTTGCTGTTACTTTTGTCTCAATTTTTCCCCTTTTACCCCCTTCCACCTAACACTCCCCCCCTCCCTGAGGCAATCCCCACACCATTGTTCATGTCCATGGGTCATATGTGTAAGTTCTTTGGCTACTCCATTTCCTATATCATACATTACATCCCCATGGATATTTTATGACTACCAATTTGCAATTCTTAATCCTCTTACCTGTTCCCCCATTCCCACAAGCCTCTCTCCCATTTGGCCATCAAAATATTCTCCATGTCCATGATTCTGTCTCTGTTCTTGTCACTGAGTTTGTTTTTTAGATTCAATTGTTCATAGATATGTATTTATAGCCATTTTATTGTTCATAGTTGTGATCTTTTTCTTAAATAAGAAAAAACCTTTAGCATTTTATATGATAATGGTTTTGTGATGATGAACTCCTTTAGTTGGGTAGAGCAATCTTGGCTTTTCATGACTTTGAATATTTCTTGCCAATCCCATCTAGCCTGCAAAGTTGCTTTTGGGTAATCAGCTGACAGTCTTATGGGAACTCCCCTACAGGTAACTGATTTTCTTTTGCCGCTTTTAAGATTCCCTCTTTATCTTTAACCATTGGCATTTTAATTATGGTGTGTCTTGGTGTGGTTCTCTTTGGGTCATCTTGTTTGGGACTCTCTGTGCTTCCTGGACTTGCATGTCTATTTCCTTCACAAAATAGGGAAGTTTTCTTTCATTATCTTTTCAAATAGATTTGCAATTTACTCTTTCTCTTTCCCTGGCACCACTATTATGTGGATGCTGGAACTCCTTTTTAAAAAAAATATATTTTATTGATTATGATATTATAGTTGTCCCAATTTTTACCCTTTGCCCCCCTCTTCTTGGTACCCCCATTTCCCCCAGTAATCCCATCCCTTACTTCATGTCCACAGGTAATGCACATAAGCTCTCTGGCTACTCTATTACCTATATTGTTCTTAACATTCTCCTGTCTATTTTTTCCTACCCATTTGTGCTTCTTAATCCTTGCACCTTTGCCCCCCAACTCCCAACTGATAACTGTCCAAATGATCTCCATATCTATGATTCTGTTCCTGTTCTGCTGGTTTGGTTAGTTTGTTTTTGGATTCAATTATTGATAATTGTGAATTTATTGCTATTTTAATGTTCATCATTTTGATCTTTTTCTAATATAATTCTCTTTAGCATTTTATATAATAATGGCTTGGTGATGATGAATTCTTTTAGTTTTTTTCTTGTCTGGGAAGCACATTATTTGCCCTTCAATTCTAAACGATAGCTTTGCTGGATAGAGTAATCTAAGTGGTGGATCCTTACTTTTCATCACCTTGAATACTTCTTGTCAGTCCATTCTTGCCTGCAAAATTTCTTTTGAGAAATCAGCAGAAAGTCTTTTGGGAACTCTCCTATAGGTAACTATCTGATTTTCTCTTGCTGCTTTTAAGATTCTCTCTATATCTTTAACCTTTGGCATTTTAATTATGATGTGTCTTGGTATGGTACTCTTTGGGTCTGTCTTGTTTGGGACCCTCTGTGTTTCCTGGACTTGTATGTCTATTTCCTTCACCAAATTAGGCTGGTTTTCTTTCTTTCTTTTCAATTAAGTTTTCAGTTTCTTGCTACTCTTCTTCTCCTTCTGTCACCCCTATGATTCCGATATCAGTATGTTTAAAGATGTCCCTGAGGTTTCTAAGCTCCCCTGGCTTTTTTAATTTCTTTTTCTTCCCATACTTCTCATTGAATGTTTTTTTCTTCCTTGTGTCCCAATTGTTGAGTTGATTCGTGGTTTCATTCTCTCCACTGTTGGTTCCCTGTAGATTTTTCCTTTTCTTTTTTGAAGCTGATATACACTTTATATAGGACTACACAAATATGCACAGAAACATAGGTTACTCATTAGCAATTGATAATAATATTCTACCATCTCTTTGCCCTGGTCTACCAAGTAGGTTCTAAATAGATAAATTATTGACTTTTCAAATTAAAGTTCATGGAGAAATAGTGAAATTCCATGTTGCTTCTACCAAGTCCACAAGGCCCCAAATATTTATAACACCATGCATTTGTATATTACTGAAACAAAAGTATCAAGAAATAATTATATCAAATATGCTGATAGTTTCTATTCTACAGGTAGTGGGGGGCAAGGTGAGAGTTATTGATTAAAGCTGCTTCTAAACCACTAAGGGGTTGCAATCTGATATGAAAAACAAATCATTTTACTTCACTTTGCAGTTTAAGGAAACATAAGTCTATAGATGTGCCACTTCCCCATCTGATATCTTTTATGTGACCTTTCAAATTCCCACCATAAATTCTTAATAACTTTCCACAATGACCCCAAATGACTTCCATATCCAAGGCTCTACATTCTCTTACTTCCACCAAAAGATTCAGGACAAAGTCACCAAACCTCTCATAAGTTCCACAGCCAAAGAAAGTGACCCATACATACACTTTCTCATACAGAGTGCAAAAATTGTAAGACAGCAGAAGGATCACCCATTACATTACCCAATCAATTTAATGACAGGATCAATAATACGTGAATGCCTATTCTAACCATAGGTAAACAGGAGGAAAAAATAGAGAATATGTTACAGACATTTCTCAGGGCTATAACAATTAATTAAAATTAGGCTGCTAAGAATCATAGTGAGCATTATTAAACAATTCCCACAGTTAGTGATGTTTGCTAAATATTTGTACAAATACTTGAACCTTCTAAAAGTCTGCTAATAAAAACTTTATTTGCAACTTTTGACATAGTGTTTAAGTCAGAAAGAAAAACCATGATAAGCAGCTCCGTCACATAGTTATTACCTTTGACCAAGGCGTAGGAATTCACGTAGATAAATATCTTTCATAAACTACCTAAAAATAGAATAGCTTATAAATTTTCTCAACTTTTCTTCCCTGCTATAGGCAGCCTTTGATCTTTATAAATCTTAGCAAACATTGGCATACTCTAAGGCTAGTCTTATAAGTTAGTGAAGACCTCTATAATTTTAGCATTATTTCTCAAATTTGGGCAGTTTTCTCATTCTGAATGCTTAAATATCTAAATCACAAATTGAAATGCCTGCAGAAATTAACACATGGTAAGAAACTCACAGGAAAATTCAAACATCCATAACATATAAATACTTCAAAGCATTATGAACTTTGAACTTAATTATCACACTTTCCTAATTTCCAACTATAGGAAAACTGGACTGTTGTAAGGTTCAATATGATTTAAGCTAACTAAAATTTTGCCTAATTTCTGACATCAGTATAAGAGTTATAGTTTTATTATAGTAACAAATAGTTGCTATAGTGAGATCTATAACATATACAGAAGTATTATATTTAAATTCATATAGAACAATATGTACATTTTTAAGTTACAACTTTTGAAGTTAGAAGGTGAAGTATAGCTTAAGTTTTACAACAAAGAAAACAAATACAGAAGACAAAAATAGAGGCGACAGTAAAATATAACCATCTGTTTTTGAGACAACACATGGAAATTCTTTGTCAGAAAGCTACATATTCTTAATCTGATTGTCTAAATCATTAAAATATGGATGATTCAGTGCCATTTTGCCAGAAATTCATTTGGCAGGATCATAATTAACATTTTCAAGAACAGACCCAAGACATTTTCATCCAAGTTTTTTGGATGGGATGCTAGGCTTCCTGGTTTCTACTTGGGAAATGTATTCTTATGGTCCTGTAAAGATTCCACATCTGGCCATACTTCATTGTTGGGGGTACCCAAAACTCTGAAAATTTTTAAGAGTTGACTAGCTTCTGAATCTCCATGGAAAAGTGGTTTCTTAGTTGCTAATTTAGTAAATATGGTGCCTATACTCCAACTGTCAACTGGAGTTGAATAGCAACCTGACCCCAGCAATTCTTCTGGAGACCCATACCAAAGTGTTACTATCTCATGTGCATATACTCTAATAGGTATTCCAAAAGCTCTGGCAAGACCCAGATCAGCCAGTTTAATTGTTCCTATGTCATCAATCAACAGATTTTAAAGTTTTAAGTCTCTGTGTAGAACTCTTTTAGAGGGACAGAACACAATCCCTTGTAGGATTTGGTACAAATAGCTCTTACCATGAGAATCCATCAATTGACCAAGAGGGATAGAATCCAAGTATTCCTTTAGATCCATGGAAAGATAAACAAAGATGACATATAAACTGGAATCCTGTATGAGCACATCCTGAAAGCCGACTATATGTGAGTGATGAAGTTCTTTTAATAGACAAATTTCCTGAACTGCCATACTAGGAATCCCTTCGTCTTCACTTTCTAGTGTGATTTTCTTCGTGGCTATCACTTGACTTTTGGTTTTCTATCTACCCCCCACTTTTTTTTTCAAATGATGGTTCAGCACCTACCTTTGACTTTTTAAATATATTTTATTGATTATGCCATTATAGTTGTCCCATTTTTTCCCCTCCCCTTTATTCCTTCTGCACTGCAGTGCATCCCATCATCACCCCACCTCTTAGTTCATGTCTATGGGTTATACATATCAGTTCTTTGGTTTCTCAATTTCCTATACTATCCTTAGCTACCCTTATTATTATTTTTATTTTTGGTCAACATTTTCCCACTACTATTTTCCCCAGCCCCACCCATCCCCACCTCCCGTCCTTAATCCTTCCCCCATTTGGCTTTGTTGATGGGTGCTTCATGTATGTTCCTTGATGACCCTTCCGCTCCTTTTCCTCTGTTATCCCCCCTTCCCCTCTGGTTACTGTCAGTTTGTTTTTTATTTCAATGTCACAGGTTATATTTTGTTGATTAGGTTCCACTTATAGGTGAGATCATTTGGTATCCATCTTTCACTACCTGGCTTATTTCACTTAGCATAATGCTATCCAGGTCCATCCATGGTGTTGTGAAGAGTAGTAGCTCTTTCTTTCTTTCTTTCTGCTGCATAGTATTCATTTGTGTAAATGTACCATAGTTTTTGGATCAGTTCATTTACTGTTGGGCACTTATGTTGCTTCAAATTCTTGGCTATTGTAAATTGTGCTGCTATGAACATTGGGGTGCATTAGTTCTTTTGAACTGGTGTATCAGGATTCTTAGGGTATAATCCCAGGAGTGGAACTGCTGGGTCAAAAGGAAGTTCCATTTTTAGATTTTGAGGAAATTCCAAACTGTTTTCGACAGTGGCTGCTCCAGTCTGCATTCCCACCAACAGTGCACTAGGGTTCCCTTTTCTCTACATCCTTGCCAGCACTTGTTGTTTATTGATTTGTTTATGATGGCCTTTCTGACTGGTGTGAAGTGGTATCTCATTGTGGTTTTAATTTGCACCTCTCTGATGGCCTATGATCCTGAGCATCTTTTCATGTGTGTCTGGGCCCTGTATATGTCCTCCATGGAGAAGTGCCTGTTCAGGTCCTTTGCCCATTTTTTAATTGGACTGCTTGTCTTTCTGGAGTGGAGTAATGTGAGTTCTTTATATATTTGGGAGCTCAAACCCTTGTCCAATGTGTCACTGGCAAATATATTTTCCCATACGGTTGGTTCCCTTTTCATTTACCTTATGTTTTCTTTAGCCTTGCAGATGCTTCTTATTTTGTTCAAGTCCCATTTGTTTATTTTTTCCTTTATGTCCATGCTCTAGGGGATGTATTGGTGAAAATTCTACTGCATGGATATCTGAGCTTTTTCTGCCTATATTTTCCTCCAGGACTTTTATGGTGTCATGACTTATATTGAAGTCTTTTATCCATATTGAGCTTATTTTGTGTGTGATGTAAGTTGGTGTTCGAATTTCATTTTTTTGTATGTGGCCGTCCAGATATTTCAACATTGTTAGTTGAAGAGACTATTTTTCTCCATTTTCTGCTTCTGCCCACTTTGTTGAATGCTAATTGACCATAGAGACATGGGTTTATTTCTGGGCTCTCTGTTCCGTTCCATTGATATATGTGTATGTCCTTATGTCAGTACCAGACTGATTTGATTATAGTGGCCTTGTAATATAGTTTGATGTCAGGTATTGTGACTACTCCTACTTTGTTCTTCTTTCACATTTTGCTTCAGATATTCAAGGTCATTTATGGTTCCATATAAATTTTTGAAATGTTTGTTTTATATCTGTGAAATATATATATATATATATATATATATATGAAATATGTCATAGGTATTTTAATAGGGATTGCAATGAATCTATAAATTGCTTTGGGTAGTATGGACATTTAGTTGATGTTAATTCTTCCAATCCATGAACATGGTATATGCTTCCATTTATTTGTGCCTTCCTTAATTTCTTTCTTTAGTGTTGTGCAGTTTACTCAGTACAGACCTTTTACTTCCTTGGTTAAGTTTATTCCAAGGTACTTTATTTTTCTTGTTGCTGTAGTAAATGGGCTTTTCCCCCTGGTTTCTGATTCTGATATTTCATTGTTGGTGTATAAAAATACCTTTGATTTCTGATTTTGACTCTGTATCCTGCTGTTTTGCCAAATTCACTTATTAGGTCGAGCAGGTTATTGGTGGAGTCTATAGGGTTTTCTATGTACACTATCATGTCATCTGCAAACAATGACAGTTTTACTTCCTCCTTTGGAATTTGGATGCCTTTTATTTCCTTTCTTGTCTGATGGGTGTGGTGAGGACTTCTAATACTATGTTGAATAGAGTCTCTTTGAGTCTTTTTTCATTTTCTATTCTTTCTGGGAGCTTTTTTCTACCTTGTCCTTTGATCGCTGATTCAGTCCTCTGCTTCATTTAGCCTACTTTTAATACCTTCTACTGTGTTCTTCAATTCAGAAATTGTATTCTTCATTTCCTCTTGGTTCTTGTTGATAATTTCTATGTCCTTTTTCATGCTGATATAGCTTGCAGTATGTTCACTATAGTTTCCCTGTAGTTTTTTATAATTCTCAATGAGTTCACTGAGTTCTTTGAGCTTTCTTATAATCATTGTTTTGAACTCAATATCTGATAGTTTACTTGCCTCTACATCATTTAGTAGTCTTTCTGAGGATTCCTCCTTTCCATTTGATTGGGTGTTGTTTCTCTGTCTTCCCATTATGTGGCTTCTAGAGCAAAATCACAAAGCCCAGGAGACAAACCCATGACTGCAAAAATAATTCCCCCCCTGCAATCCCACTATCAACAGCAAATGAACCAGTCTTAATAAGGCTGTAAAGAGGTTAAGAGTATTATAAGAAAGTGGAGAGAAATAAACTATAGCATAAAATCTAGTGACTTAATGTGCTCCAACTTGATGGACAAGAAATGAATGTTAGAAAGCTATGTAGTAAAGAAAATATTGCAAATCATGGACAAGACCCCAGTGGACTTCATCTCAGTAGCCTCTAGTATTTGCCACTGTTTTTTATTTCTGTATCTGACTTTGGTGATACCGGATGTTGACCCTGTCTGACCTTAGACAGCGTGTTCGAGACTTCCAAGGATATACTGTCTGTGACTGTATCTTTCAGTTGTTAATCTAGTCGCTCTGCACTCAGCAGTCAGGCTTAAGCACCATAGGGCGGGGCAGAGTCCCTCCTGGGGTTGGGGCTGTTGTGCCCCCTCAGGCTGCTGCTGCTTGGAGCTGAGTGGTTTGTGTGAGCTTAATGGCTGCTACTTTATGGGGATGATTCAGCAGCAGGGTCCCATAGTTTACCCTCTCAGTTCTTGCCCCAAATTCTCCATCCCCAGTCGCTCCTCCAGTGTCTCTAGTCCAGTCTTCCCCCCCTTTACAAGGATCTACTGTCTGTGGCTGCCACTCTGCACTCAGCAGTCAGGCTTAAATACCACAGGGCCAGGGCAGAGTCCCTTCTGTGGGTGTGGCTATTGTTTCCTCTTAGGGTGCTGCTGCTTGGAGGGGAGTGATCTCCCTGAGCAAGGTGGTTTCTGCTGCGTGGGGGATGATTCAGCACTGGGATCCCAGTGACTGCTTTCTTAGTTCTCACCCCAAAGCCTCCACCCCTAGTCTCTCCTCAGGTGTTTTTAGTTCACGCTGCCCCCGCTTTTAACAGGGCCTAGAGTAAGTGGTTGCAAATGAAAATTTATGCATCGGCCCGTTAAATGGCTCTTTCAATCTCCAGCCCCCTATCTGTGGCAGAGAGCTACCTTGCTGCTTTTCGCAGCTGGCTGTTATCTGTGTACTTTTTGGGCTTGGTACTGTAGGCAGGGGATCCCCACTTATGGTTTAGACCCTGCTCTTCTCAAGGGGATGAAACTGGCTGCTCAAATGTCCCTCTGGTGCTGCCACCTAAGGGTGCCCATCCAGCCTTCTCAAGTGTCTGTCACACTCCTTACTAATCAGGTTGTGCTGAAACTGATTCTTCTGGCTGTCCAGGGTTATAAGGCTTCTTTCTTGCTATTGTCCAATTGTTTGTTCAGGGTGATTTCTCCACAATTTAGTTGTAATTCCAGATTGGTCCTAGGAGGAGGTCAATGTGTCTTCCATTTACTCCATCATCTTGATCGTATCTATTTATTATCTGTGCCTAACCTCATACAAAACTCCATATGTACCTCCTCCAATTTTCTCTATTTTCACACAGTCTTCCTTAGACAACCAATAGTTATGGTAGATGCCCAGCAACTCTACTCGGCCAATCATCCCACTGCAAATATGGTGGATGCTGCAGCTACCACATTAGCATCATTCTCTCCTTAACTCCCCAGAACAAGCTTGGAAGGTAAGTGCCATATTTTTCTCTATTTCACTTAATGCAACCTTCATTTCCGTCTGGGTCTCTTTCATGGTGTTAAAGTACCCAGTGAGTTCCTGGAGCATACTGAAAATCAGTGTTTTTAACTGTGCTTCTGATTGGTTGCTTATCTCCGTTTCATTTAGTTCTTTTTCTGGAGTTTTACTCTGTTCTTTCATTTGGTCCATATTTTTTTGTTTTCTTTTTGGCAGCCTCCCTATGTTTGTTTCTGTGTATCAGGTAGAGCTGCTTTGATCCCTGTCATAGCACTGTTGTTAAGTTTTACGTGGAGGAACCTTAGGTAATTGCCAGGGTGGGGCAACCTGTTTCACTACTCTGTTGCTCTGTGTTGTGATGGGCACACTGAGAGGACAATGCCGCTGCCTGGCATCTGGACTTTTGCCCAGGAGGAAACTGTCTTTCTATCGCCCTTCACTTTCTCCCCATATGCCACTGGTGTCCTTCCAACTGTTGTTCTGGTGCTCAGTACCTGAGGGTGTGGTTCTGTGTGAACACTAATTTACAGGCCCTTTACAGGCCCTTTAAGAGGATGCTGTTTCTTCTGCTTCCCCAACCTCCACTGTTTTTACAGCCAGAAATTACGGGGACATATCTTCCTGGTGCTGGGACCCTGGGGTGGGTGGTCTATAATGGGGCTGGGATCCCTCACTCCCAAGATTTTCCTCCTGTTTTTTATTCACTTCATATGGATGTGGGACTGCCCATTCCCATCTCTGTGCCTCTTGGTGCCACTCCATGTCTCCATGCGTCACTGCATCTCTGCCCCTCCTACCCATCTGGACAAATGTGGCTTCTTAAAACCTTGGTTGTTGGACTTCCACACAGCTCGATTTTCTGACAGTTTAGGTGATATTTGTTTTGTAGTATAGCTATATTTTTTTGCTATAGTGATGTGCGGAAGTGAGGCGTGTTTACGTACACCTCCATGTTGACCAGAAATCTGAATGTTGGAATTCTTGAAGTTATTCCAGGTGCTCCTTACACTATGCTCATTTTTTTTTTTTTTGCATTTTTTCATTCCTGTTCTCATTGGTTGTTTTTCCTTCGTTATGTTCCATACCATTGATTTGATTCTCAGCTTTATCCACTATACTGTTGTTTCCCTGTAAATTGTTCTTTATTTCCATTAGTGTATCCTTCATTTCTGCCTAGATCTTTTTTATGCTGTTGAAGTCCTCACTAAGTTCCTTGTGCATCCGTATAAACAGTGTTTTGAATTCTGCATCTGATAGATTGCTCACCTCCATTTGTTTAGTTCTTTCTCTGGAGTTTGATCTGTTCTATCATTTGGATCATGTTTCTTTTTCTCATTGCCCTGTCAGCCTCCCTGTGTTTGTTTCCATGTATTAGGTAGAGATGTTATGAATCCCTGTCTTGGTGGTGTGGCCTAATGCAGCAGGTGTCCTGCAGTGTCCAGTGGCACAGCCTCCTCTATCACCCAAGCTTGGTACTCAAGGTACATCCATGGTGTGAGCTGTGTACACCCTACTGTTGTAGTTGAGCCTTGATTGCTGTTGGCAGGTCTATGGGCATGTGTAGTGTTTTTAGAATTCCAAATCTCACCTTTGTTTCCCACAAATTCTGGTATATTATGAATGAATCTTAATGATAAAGAAAACAGAGCTCCCAAGCTTTGAAATCTTCTCTTTTATTCAATTTATGTGCCTGGCACTTTTAGAGCCATTAAGATGAATAAAGCACTACACCTTCTTCAAGAACTTCATGGTAGTCAGGTAGAAATATATTAACAATTAATCTCAAAATGCTGCACTATGTTAGATGATAAATAAAAGCACTAGGAGAGCACAAAGAAAGATGTGTCTAAGTCAGTTAAAAGAGCAAGGAAATTCCACAGAAAAATGGCACTTTATCTGTTTTCAATTCAACACTCACTCTGTTCTTATTTATGCTCCTAGCACTGTTTTGGAGACTGACTCCCAGTGAATGAAGCAGTCACTTTGTCATTCTAGTACAGTGTGACAGACATAAGCAAACAAATAAATATATTTTATGTTTTCTCCTTATAATAAGGCAGGATAAGAGAGTATAGAGAGGTTCATGGAGGCGGGACAGAGAACTTTCTGATGAGATGCCGTCTGAACAGATCTACTAGTGAAGTAAGGAAATTGTGCTACTCAGAAGAAAAGGGTATAAAACAAAGGGAACAATAAGTGCAAAAACCTAAGGCAGTTGGCATATTTGGGAATAGCAGGCTAATGGGAGAGCTGGGTTTTGAAGGTTGTCTCAAAATTTTGAGGTAGTTGTGGGGAACATTGGCAGCAGACATATCATGGAGAGGCACAAAATATCAAAAAGCAGGGGATTGTCCTGTGTGCCTGATGTCTAAGATACACAGAAAGGGGCAAACAGAAGAAAGTTTTTCAGAAGAAGGGATTGGAAGTGTACATGCAGTACAGAATGATTTTTTTATTATAAAAAGCTTCAAACATATGATGAAAATAGAGGGAATACTATAGTGGACTATATTTTCATCACCTAGATTCTATAATTATGAAGGATTAACTACACTTCTTCTATTCACCTTCTCCTCCTTCTTCTTTTTAGCTAAAGTATTTTAAAATAAACCCCAGACATCATGTCATTTCTCCTACATAATTTAGAATATATTTCTTTTTTAAAAATTTCACTTTTAATTACATTTTGTATTAGCTTTAGGTATACCGAATAGTGGTTATGGAATATATTTCTAAATATATAGATAACCACATTATCATTATCACATTAACAAATTTTATAACGTTTCCAATAACCAACCCCTATTTAAATTTCACAGATGTCTCAAGCAATAATTTTTAACTAGCCGATTTACTCAAATGAATATTCAAATCAGGTCTACCTATTGCATTTAGCTGTCATGTCTTTAATCTTTTTTCTTTATTTAATTGTCTTTTTATTTATTTTTAAATTAAATTTATTGGGGTGACATTGGCTCATAAGCTCATATAGGTGTCAAATGTGCACTTCCATGAGACTAGATCTGTATATTGCAATGTGTGCCCACTACCTATAGTTAAACCATTTTCTATCACCATATATTAGGCCCCCCACCACCCCCACTGCCTCACCCCCTTTTCTCTGGCAGCCACCATATTGCTGTGTCCATGAGCTTCAGTTTTATATCCAACATATTAGTGAAATCATATGGTTCTTAGCTTTTTCAGACTGACATTTCACTTAGCATAATAATCTCAAGGTCCATTCTTGTTGTCAAAAATTGCAGTATTTCTTCTTTGCTTATGGTTGGGTATTATTTCATTGTGTAAATGTACCACATCTTCTTTATCCAATCTTCTGTCAAAGGACACTTTGGTTGTCTCCATGTCTTGGTCACTGTGAATAATTCTACCACAATGAACGTGGGGGTGCATATATCTTTGCCAATATATGTTTTCGAATTTTTTGTGTAGATACCCAGAAGAGTGATTGCTGGGTCGTATGGTAACTGTATTCTTAATTTTTTTAGGAACCACCAGACTGTTTTCCGTACTGACTATATCAGTATACATTCCCATCAGCTGTGAATGAGGGTTCTCTTTTCTTCACAACCTCTCCAACACTTGTTGTCATTTGTCTTGTTGATAATAGTTATTCTAACAGGTGTGGGATGGTATTTCATTGTAGTTTTGATTTGTATCTCCTTAATAGTTAGTGAGGTTGAACATCTTTTCATATATCTGTTTGCCATCTTCTTGAGTGAGGTGTCTGTTCAGGTACCCTGCCTATTTTTCAGTTGGATTGTTTATTTGTTTGGTGTTGAGTTTTATGAGTTCATTATATATTTTGGATAGTAAACCTTTGTTTGAACTGTTGTTTGCAAATATCATGTCCCATTTGGTCAGTTGCCGCTTTGTTTTTAAAATGTGTTTTGCCACTAAACTTGTTTAAGAAACTGGATTTGTTGTCCTGTGAAAGACCCACATTCTGACCTTGTCTGACCTGACATTTAAATTATTATTCTGTCCCTGGCATTTATTTTAAACTAGAGTTAGCACTAAAGTTTTGATTAGATTTAGGTTCACTATTATTGGAAAGGAAACTTTGCAAGTGGTACTGGAAACTCCATATTTTTTATGTCAGGAAGCATATATTTTCTAGTTGTCCCACTTTAGTGATTCATCTTTGAAATTCACACAGTGACAGTATCTTTCCTTCATGTATAGGTTGTCCATTAAACATTTATTTAATTTTTTCATCAATTAGTTTCAAATATTTTCCTACTATTTCCACATTTTAAGCTGTAAATATTTTGTGATCAAGAAGTTTCAGTCATTAGTTATAAACATTTTGGTTATCCAAATTATAGGTAACAAAGAAAAGCTGGATAATTATTTAATTCTTTAAAAAAAATACCCTCAGTTAAATATTCTAATTAATGCCAGTGTTGACTGATTTTCTTTCTCTTGTTTTCTCGCTCTCACAGAACCTTTCCTTTTAGCATTAAGAACTATGTGTTTTTATATATCCATGAATCAGTGCATTTTCACTGGTTTGATTATTATCAGTGTTGTTCAGTGGTGGTAATAATGAACTGCTCTGGGCATTACGAGTAGCGCAGTGTGGATTTAGAGGAAATCGGGGATGATAACCTAGAACTCAGAAGTCGGAGTACAAAAATGCTAAGGTGGCATCTGTATCACAGATAGAACTACAGTGAGAATGTCAGTATAATCAAGGATATGTAAACTCCAATTAATACCCACTTGTTTTCACAGGTAATTTAGTGCAATATAGATGAATATAACAGAAACATAACATCAGCTTCCCTTTGGGGTTGATTACAAGGAAGAATTAATGAATAAAGAGTGAAGGGAAAACTTCAGTGACATGTACTAAAAATAGGGGAAAATATTCTCTTCACAGAGCTTCACCACCTACCATGGCCTAGGAGAAACCCCATTTCTAAATTAAATGATCCACGTATAGGCGACTTGGGCATTGGAGAATATAGTCTTCCAACAGGCCTCTCTGCTTCCATCATTGTCCATCTCCAATCCATTTCCAAAGAACAATCATGGTGATTAAAAATTTCATATATGTATGGATGTGTATATATCTATATGTCTATATGTATGGATGTGGGTAATCCATTTACTAACTTAAAACCTTTTCCAAAAGTTTACTTTGTACTTATAAAAAATAAATCTACATCCTTTACTATAAAATACAAAGTTCCTGCCTACCTCTCTACCCTTATCTCCTCGTTCCTTGACTACTATGACCCAGTCAGCCTAGACACCTTTAATATTTCAGGGATCTCCATCTCCATTCTACATTTGGGACACCCATTTGTACAGGCTGTACCTTTTCTCCTAAACTTCCTCTATTTCCTATTTTCAAGGAGTAATTTCTTTTCATCTTTTTAGTTTTAGTTCACCTGATGCCTCATCAGCATAATCTTCCATTACCCTTAATCTGTGTAAGTGCCACTGTTTATTTTGTCACTGTACCCTGTGAGGTTTCCGCCTCAGAGATTTTTATGATTTGAAAGTTTATTTTTATATATATATATATATAATATATATAATGTATCTTGGCCATTCTTTGCCTTTCACTGGTTTGTAAACTCTGAGAGGAAGATAATATGTTAATTTTAGTCGCAAAGTAACCATTGTTTACCACAGTGCTTTGCATATAATAATTATTCCAGAAACATCTGGTTAGGACTTTACTTCTGTGTGACTTGAGAACCACAATGCTCAAGCAGGATGTATTGTTATTGGGAGAGTGAGAAACCAATTCAAGGACATACAATGTAGTTAAAGGTGCTTTCTTTTTTTTCTTTGTATATTTTATTGAGTATGCTATTACAGTTGTCTCATTTTCCCCACCTTTATCCCCTCCGCTCTGCACCCCATCCCATCATCCCCACACCTCTTAGTCCATGTCCATGGGCTGCACACACCAGTTCTTTGGCTTCTTAATTTCCCACACTACCCCCAACTGCCCCCGTCCACTTTTTTTTTTGGTCAACATTTTCCTACCACTATTTTCCCCAGTCCCACCCACCCCCACCTCCCACCTTCAGTCCTTCCCCCATTTGGCTTTGTCGATGGGTCCTTAAAGGTGCTTTCTATAGTAGAAAACAAAATGAAGATTAAGACTGTTTGCAGTTAAAATAATATCAAAAGTAATATTGTGACTAAAATTTGAGAAAGCATTTACTATATAAACCAAAGTAATGATATTAAAGATGATTATAAAAAAATCAAAACTAATTTAGTGAAGGAAGTAGACATGAAAGTCTAGGAAGCACAGAGAGTCCCAAACAATATGCGTGCTTAAAGGCCCACACCAACAACACACATCATAATTAAAGTACCAAAGGTTAAAGAGGGAGCCTCAAAAGCAGCAACAGAAAAGCAGTTAGTCACCTACAGGGGAGTTCCCATAAGACTGCCAGATGATTTCTGAGAAGAAACTTTGCAGGCTAGAAGAGATTGCCAAAAAACATTTAAAGCCATGAAAAGGAGGGATGTATAGCTAAGATTGCTCTACCCAGCAAAGCTATCATTTAGAATGAATCAAAGGGCAGATGAAGAGCTTCCCAGACAAGAAAAACTAAAGGAGCTCATCATCACCAAACTATTATTATATGAAATGTTAAAGGGACTTATTTAAGAAGAAGAAGATCAAAACTATGAACAGTTAAGTGGCAACAAATACATATATATCAACAGCTTAATCTGAAAACAAACTAAGGAAACAAGAAGAACAGGGACAGAACCATGGATACAGAGAGCATTTTGATTGTGGCCAGACGAGAGGGGCTATGGGAATGGGTGAAGTGGCCATGGGATTAAGAAGTACCAATAGGCAGTTACAGAATAGCCATGGGGATGTACAGTACAGTATAGGAAACTGAGTAGCCAAATAACTTATACGCATGACCCACGGACATGAACAATGGAGTGGGGGGTCGCCTGAGGGAGTGGGCAGTGCTGGGTGGAGGGGGGCAAAGGGGGAAAAATCAGGACAACAGTAATAGCATAATCAATAAATTATAATTAAAAAAAGGAAACCAAGAAAGCAAATAAATACCATAAGCAAACACACAAAAAATACGGAGGCAAAACAGTAAGCCGTCTTTAGCAAAGGAAGATGGGGCAGGGTCAGTTATGTTGCTATAACATAGTTACGTAGTGCAAGGAAACAAGTGTGCTGCAGCTTTTCAGGGTTTATGTTAAGGGTTAGATAATACTGAGAAAGTATGACAAGCAGGTTTATTCTTTTTCAGTATCCTGATTATTGTAGTAGAGGTGATTTTTAGGATATTATAAGTTGTCTTTGGAGAAGTTAGAAGTTAGAGGTTTGGAAGCCACGGGTCATAAGAGAAACATTGCTGTGTACAGAGGGAAAACTTTGCCATAGCTTAAGGTAGTAGTTGGACTATAGATTGCGGTGCCCATTTATAAAGACAAAAATAATGACTGTGGTGTAATAATTAAAGTTTTGATCAAAAGTAAGCTATTTTAGGAAAGAATTAGAAGGGTAGTTAATTTTTTTAAATAAATGTGAAACAAAAAATATAAGAGCTATTAAATGAAATTCAAAATGTTAATTAAAGTCCAAAGAGTATATAATATTTTTTTTGTTTTTTCATGTAGTGGTAAAATTAATAGCTAAATATACTGGAATTCTTATGGGAGCATTTATTTCTCATTAATTAATAATACATTAGTCCAATTTTATCATATGGGTTCTCTCGATTTTAATTAAACTATTTTTACTATGTTTGAATTAATAATAGCACAGTGAATGTCAAGGAAATGAATAACTCTTAATCACTAAATAGAGAAAGAGGTAACAAGTTCAATATTCTAATTTCTTCTAGACAGTGATTTTTCTCTTTGTATGGTGGCATTTTTATTTTACTTCATTTTATTTATTTATTTTAAAAGCATTTTTAAAATTTATTTTTAGAGAGTGGAGAAGGGAGGGATAAAGAGAGTAAGAGAAATATCGATGTGAGAGAGAAACATCAATCGTTTTCCTCCCATGTGCCCCAACTGGGGACCAAACCGGAAGCCCAGGCATGTGCCCTGACCGGGAAATGAACTGGTGACATCTTGCCTTGTGTATTTTATTTATTTATTTTTAATTTGTTGATTTTAGAGAAAGAAATGAAGGGGGGACAGAGAGAGAGAGAAGCATCAATTTATTGTTCCACTTATTTATGCATTTATTTGTTGCCCCTTATGTGTGCCCTGACCACGGATCGAACCTGCAACCTTGGTGGATCAGGAGGATGTTCTAACCAATTGAGTTACTTTACCAGGGTTGTATGTTGGTATTTTCTAAAGACAGAGTTTTAAGGAGATGCATGCTAATTGTTGGTAAATACGGTTTACCCAAAGGCTGCTTAGCCACAAAGAGGAGAGATCTGAGTTTAAGTAAGCCTGGGGTCATTGTGCTGCCCGATGGCCAGTGCAAAGAGATAACAATAATGACTTCAAAGGGATGCTCAGTTCAGAGTAGAGGGGACCAGTGTCTAAGGTCAGGCCAAGAAACTGAATTAATTCTACACAAGGTCCTAATAATGGGAAGATCAGGTATTTGTATAAAGAAGAAATTAATACAGTAAGAATTTAAAAGTGGGCTTAGGGGAATATTCTTTCAAATCAGTTCGGTGTCTTCCAAAGCAGCCTGAAAATCTGACAGAGTGATTTCTTTCCGTATATCTTTGTACAGTATTAAACTCTCTATTACTTTGAATAAGTGAAATTAAGCCAGGCACTGAACCTTGTAGTTCTGACACGGAATGAAGAATTCCCATTTATTGCATCTGACTAAGAGCTCAATCTATTGCTCTTACATGTACAGCTGGCAATAAATTTAAATTTCAAGTTTTTTCACTAGCTAAGGAATCTCAAACAAATCACTTTACTTCTCTTGGCTGCATTTTCTCATATGCAAAACGGAGTAATGTGTAGGGGAGAGGAGAGCAAATTTGGATCTAGAGAATAAGTTAATCATTGTAGAGCTCAACCTGTGACTAAATAAACAAAATATAATGACTCTTTGCATCAATTCTTACTCATTTGAGTACTTATTAGTCAAAATAACATTTCTCATTTGTAAAATGGGGGCAATATCTATTTGTACTGTAGACATTAGCATCTCTGTAATGTACATCAAAGTCTTGATCAGCATCTAGCATAAAGCATGTGCTTAAAAATTATGGCAATGGTTATTGTTCATAGTTTACTATCATTACCAATGTGGAAAACTTTTGTATCTTAAGAGGATTATAAAAACATTTGCACTTGGCAAATTATGTAGGAATAAGGAAGGAGTTATCTTGGGTGGAAAAAATTTCCATTATATATAAAATACTCTGACACATTTTTCCAACTGTGAGTACTCTTAAAGCCCATTCAAACATACAGATATCCAACAGGACTATAAAAATATTAGGTCTGTTCAGAAAAAGTCCAACCATTGTTAACATAATCAGAATGTTTTGCACGATATTGATGTAACCTGGCAGCTAAGGAGAGTGAACTAGAATGTGCATGTGTGAACAATGATGACTTCACTGTACTAGTCAGTGGGGGCAGTAGATGCTGCTGAGTAAGCACGTGTACTGTGTACCTGTGTACCTGCTGCATTCAAAATGACTGAGCAAGTAGAGCAATGGATCCGCATCGAATTTTGCGTTGAGCTTAAACATTCCTCCGCTGAAACTGTTCAGATGATTCAGAAGGCTGTAGCTATGGGCAACTGGTGATTGGCAGCTTCACCACGATAATCACTTGCTCATGCATTACATCTCGTGAAACAAATCAGATCTGGCCAGTGATTGGTGAACAGAGTAAGTGTTTATATTTTGAGAGCTTTCTCAGAGGTTTAAAAACATTCTTGGTTGATGTTAATAAGAAAGCAAGTAAAAAATATTTTAGCTCTTGGCAGTATGGCTCATTGGTTAGAGCATCATCCAGGAAACCTAAGGGTTACAGGTTTGATTCCTGGTCAGGGGGTGTGCCTAGGTTGTGGGTTCAGTCCTAGATGAGGCACGTTTGGGAGGCAACCAGTCGGTGTTTCTTTCTCACATCTATGTTTCTCTATCCCTCTCTCTCCCACCCTTCCCTTGTCTATAAAATCAGTAGCATGACCTCAGGTGAGGATTAAAAAAAATTATAGGTACACCATGCTGATATTGGATTTTGCCAAGGTCTTCCACTAGTACATGAATTTAAGAGATGAGTATAGAGAATTGTAACTGAACAAACACAGAGGTTTAGCTGCCTGTCTCCACAAATGCCAAACTCGTGAGGCAAATGATGGTATACAAGAAAAGAGGTTTTATTCAGTTGCTGCATAAACTGGGAGAATGGCAGACTTTTGTCCCAAAGACCATTTCCTTTTTCTGCCATGGAAAAAGTCCAACCATCCTCAGTAAGGCCAAGACAAAAACCAGTGTCCAGAGTTCCCGCTCCATTTTAAAGTACTGTCCTTCGGAGCCTGCAGGTGATTGCTAAGCAGAGGTAGCTTACAGAGGTAGCTTAACTTGTTTCCAGCTGCTGTCCATTTCAAGCTCCCTCCTGGAGCCCGTGCAGGGAGCCCACATGTCCATGGGTCATAGGGCTGCTGGGGCCACATAGTCACATGTCCCGGGGTAGGTGAGAGGGCCTGTGAAAGAAAACAAGGGCCAATGCATCACCAGGTGGAGAAGAGCGAGTGAGAGGCTTCCTTCCGGAGGCCATGCTACCTCGCTGCCAGCTTTTTACTCTACCTCTGTCACCTTTTTATTACTTTATACAACTACATAAAGTTTACAATTGAAGGCCTTAGTGAGTCTGTCCCAAGGACAAACTTTTGATAAAATTTGCTTTCATATTCCAAAAGTTGTAGGTAGTCATGGAGAGCATGTATGGTCCTTCCAAAGCTCTGTCACGGGATGCGTGAACACTGCATCTGAGAAGAAAAAAAAATGAGCTTTTGAATTTAAAATGAAATGCATAAGTATGTGTTTAAGACAAGCTAATATTTTGTTACTAGTGCTAGCTTATATTAGACTTGTACATACTAGGCTGAGTAGGACTAGTTTATTTTTATAAATCTGGATTGTACCCTTAAATTAATTGAATATTTATTAGAGACTGAACTAACCTGAAAACCTTTAAATTGCAAGAGATGGAGATACAGTGGATTCTCATTATTCATGGTCAGTATGTTCTATAAAGTCACCACGAGCACTGGATTAGTGAATACCAAAGCATTGCTCCCAGAGAAATACAGAGCTAGGTTAAGATAGTAGATGGAATAATTTGACTTCTTTGAAGACTGGTACCTTGCAGTAGATAAGGAAATTTTCTTCTACAGCCTCATGGAGAAGAAAATATCAGTAGCTGGGAAAGGTTTAAAATCTGCATTGGGAAAAAAGTTGACCTCAGGACGTGGAAGAGTCCAGATGAAGACTAGTTAGGTAATAACTGACATTTCCTGGACTCTGCTCTGAGACATTGAGTCGATTATGCTTATTAAATACTTTATGAATTTCATCTGGATCTTTTCAGGGTTCTCCTCCTCAAGATATGAATGTACCAGGTTCAGCTTGTTCAAGGGTGTCGACAAAGACATGTTTCCTTTATCACGTCCAGAACCAGGTTTGTGGTATGCAATTAATAGACAGTGAATATCCTGTAAGAACTGCTGCTGAACAAATCAGGAATACCACATCTTGATTTCCTTCAGGTGGCTAGGGATGTCATCATCACAGATGATCACAACTCTGTGAGAGTCCTTCATCAGGGCTGGCCAACAAGACTAGAACTTGGATCACCGCCATAACCCCTGAGTTCAAATTCACACCCCGTGTCTTCGTTGTAGCTAGTAACCTGTGGGTTCTCCAATTCCAGGATCTTCTTACTTGGGTTGGGTTGTGTTCAGTGATGTCAGAAGATTCTGTCAGGAGGTTGGTCAAAGCAGTTTGTCCACACTTGCAAGGGCCCCACAAAGAGGATCTTCACCTTCAGAATCCCCTTCTGCCGATGGCAGGCCCACAAGAGCTCACTCCAGCCTTGGGTGTACATATTTGTATATCTCGTGTCTCCTTTGGTGTAGTCCAGTGGATAAAGAATGGAAAAAATCTCTGTGAACCAGGTCAACTCTGTAAGTGTCCTGTAAGTGGTTTATTGCTCCTTAATTATCAAGAGCAATCATGAAAAATATACTGAGGGGTGTCTAGAAAGTATCCAGCCATATAATATGAAGAATAGAGATATTTATTGAAGAAGATACAAGATACAAGAAACATTGGAGACTTCTGGTCAAGAAGGCAGCATAGGCAGAGATGGCTTGCCTCTTCACATAACCACTTCAGAATTACAACTAAAATGTAGAACAACAATCGCTCAGAAGTGTCGGAAATAGAATTGAATGGAAGTCTGACAACTATGGAATGAAAGAAGCCACATCCATTCAGACTGGTAGGACGGGCATTGGTATGGAACAGGCTGGACCCACACCCATGTGTAGTGGATAAAAATTTGGGAAGGATATTTTGGGAGTGAGGATTCCCAGCCCCATACCAGGCTCCCAGCCCAGGGTTTCAGTGTCAGGCAGATAAGTCTCCACAACTTTTGCCTGCAAAAAACCAGTGAGGATTGAGCCAGTGGAAGAAATTGCTAGAGCCCAAAATTGTTCCTCTTAAAGAACCCACACACAGATTCACCTACTCAGTCTCACTCCCTCTGACCTCCAGCACATGGATAGCAACTTGAAAGGCACCAGTGACATACAGGGAGAAACAGAAGTGTCTGGAATCAAGATGAGCAGAGGCTATTGTTTGTTTTCTAAACTCTCCCCCAACAGAGCCACAGAGCTGGCAAGTTGGTGCCACACCTGTGACTCCATCAGTCTGGATAACACTGTTTCACCATCCTTGGAGATTCCCAGAGACACTGCCCGACCCAATTTATGGGCTCACCCAAGCTACTTTTCTATATGAATGGCTGGTCTTGGCTCATGCTTCACAAATTCCTAAACCCTCTTAAACAAGCAACAGCTGGACTCATCGTGAGGCCTAGGACCAGCACTAGGAGCAGCCAGCCTAGATTCACAGCTTGGCTTCTTCTGGGAATTTCTAAGCCCAGGACAAGTAGCAGCCTTCTCAGACTGCTTTGGAGGTCAGGCAGGGTGGCTCTGGGCAAAACACAGGTCGAGGCTGACCTTAGCTTGAACAACCTGGGAAGCACCAGGGTGGGCGTACCCAATGGACTGCTGACGTTGGATCACCACTGTCCTGCCCCTGCACAGCTGATCCTCCACAGGAGGTGGTGATTGGTGGTAAGTGGTCACAGTCAAGTCTTGCAAGTGTCTGGCCTGTGTAAATCCCTCCCATTGATCTACCAACAGCAACCAAGGCTCAACTACAAGAAGATGGTGAACTCAGCCCCACAAAGGGTGCACCTGAGTACCAGCTTGGGTAATAGATGAGGCTGTGCCATTGGACGCTACAGGACACCTACTACACTAGGCCATGCTACCAAGACAGAGGGTCACAGCAGCTCTACCTAATACACAGAGACAAACACAGGGAGGCTGTCAAAATGAGGAGACAAAGAAACATGGCCCAAATGAAAGAACAGATCAAAACTCCAGAAAAAGAGCTAAACAAAATAGAGATAAGCAATCTATCAGATGCAGAGTTCAAAACACTGGTTATAAGGATGCTCAGTGAACTTAGTGAGGACTTCAGCAGCATAGTGAAGATCCAGTCGGAAACGAATGATACACTAATTGAAATAAAAACAATACAGGGAAACAGCAGTAGAGTGGATGAAGCTGAGAATCAAATCCTGATTTGGAGCATAAGAAAGCAAAAAACAGCCAATCAGAACAAGAAGAAAGAAGAACCCATTTTGAATTGAAGAGCAGATAAAGAGCTTCCCAAACAGAAAAAAACTAAAGGAATTCATCATAACAAAACCATTATTATAGGAAATATTAAAGAGACACATTTAAGAAAATGAAGATGAGCAAAACTGAATAATAAAATGGCAAAAATACATACCTATCAAAAATTGAATCTAAAAAACAAACAAAGCAAACAAGCAGAATGGAGACATAATCATGAATACTGAGAGCATTTGGATGGTCGCCAGATGGAAGGGGGTTGTAGGGGAATGAGTGAAGAGGTGAGGGGGTTAAGTATAAATAGGTAGTTACAGAATAGCCATTGGGATGTAAAGTAACAGTATAGGGAATGGAGTAAAAGGACTTACATGCGTGACTGATGGACATGGACATGGTGTGGGATTGCCTGAGGGAGTTGGTGTGCTGCACAGAGGGAGGCAAGGGAGAGGGGGGGATCAGGACAATTATAGTAGCATAATCAATAAATATAATGAAAAAAAGAAACAGTGTACATAAGACAGCCACGCCTCAGTCCCTTTTAAATTAGGCACCTTGGGACCTCACACAGTTCTCCCAGTCTCCATCAGCTTCCCCATCGTTGTATTTTCCTGAATCTCATTGAGGTCTTAAATCTCTTCCCTTTCAAATGTGATTTTAGTTTTGGGAAAAGCCAGAAGCCCCAGGGCACCGAACCTGGGCTGTTTAAGGAGGCTGAGTTACCTGGGTGATTGGATGTTTTGCCAGAAAAGTCTGCATGAGATGTGATGTATGAGTGGGTGTGTTGTTGCAATGAAGCTGCCAATCACCAGTTGCCCATAGCTCCAGGCTTCTGATTTATCCAGGTAGTTTCTGCACAGGAATGTTTAAGTGTAATGCAAAATTTGAAGCAGATTCGTTGCTCTACTTGCTTGAATGTGATAACCACACAGTACCCACGCTCACTTAGTGCTGTCTACCACCCCCACTGACTAGTACTATGAAGTCATCATTGTTCAGGTATGTGCATTTCAGTCTACTCTCCTTGGCTTCCAGGTCACATTTATGTCGTGCAATCCATTCCTATTATATTAACAATGGGGACTTTTACTGGACTGATCTTGTATATCTTATAGCAATTATTACCACTTAAAAAGGATAGTAACAACTTTATTACAAATGCAATTAGAAAATTGAGATACACATTTTTAGCCCTGGCTGGTGTGGCTCAGTGGATTGAGCATTGGCCTGTGAACCAAAGGGTCTTGGTTCGATTCCCCAGTCAGGGCACATGCCTGGGTTGCAACCAGGTCCCCAGTAGGGGGCGCATGAGAGGCAACCACACATTGATGTTTCTCTCCCTCTCTCCCTCCTTTCCCCTCTGTCTAAAAAAATAAAATAAATAAAATCTTAAAAAAAAGAAAATTGAGAGATTGGAGCTTAAAAAGGTATCCTTCATGGATCTTGAGATTTAAGCTAATTCCTAGCATAAAGTCATATGTAATGTGGGTGCTTAAACACATTCATGTTCTTGCAGTTGGGGAAATTTTTTCCAATAACATTGTACACTTAAAAATGTGTGAGCTTTTAGCTGAATATGCAAAAATAAATATTAGTCATTCCTTGGATTAGCCTTTTTTAGGGTGTTGAATGGTACTTTGTATGTGTGGGGTCTATATTCGGCCAAAAGTAAAATTTTCTTTGAAACTCATGTTGAAAATCTTAAGTGCTATATTTATTGCTTTCCTAGGCTTAAAATTCATATGCAGACATGCTGTTATGAAACCTTATTTGATATTCAAATCTTCACTTTATATCTTCTATTCACCCCAAGGACTGTTTTACTATCAAGAGAGATTTTCTATGTGTTTTTTTTTATTTTTATTATTAATGCCACTAGTGACAATACCCTTTAACAGTCGTAAATAATCATTGTTGTTTATGGTCCTAGGAATATAATACTTAAAAAATAATTTTGAAGGGTTTTATTCTTACTTTAGCATGTATCAAGCTTTAATTTTAAAAAGGATAAAGGAATATCAAGTAGAGAGGGAACAAAAGGCAACTAAATGATGAGCTGTTGAACATTTGCGTGTTACAAAGTGATGTAGGCCTCAAAAGTATGAGAAAAAACAACCCAGTTCTCCACGGTGGAGTAAACAGGGTGGGAACTGCTGTTTCCCAAACTGTATATTCGTGTTTTAAAATTTTTCTGCTATCTTTTTATATAGTGATCGATAGTTATTAATTTATTTTGCATTTATCATGCCAATGTTAATTTATACATATCTAATACGGCAATTAGAATTGGGAGGAATTTTCTGATATGATGGACTAATTCTACTGTGGTATTTATTGAGAGAATACAAAGGTTTTCACATGAGTCCCACTGCAGTTTACTAATTAATATACTTTTACTGTAGGACATCAAGAGTGACATTGGAATCTACATTAAATGAAACAGCAGTAGTTTAAAAATTGGTTAATATTTACCTTGGTACTTAATGTATCCTTCTTGGAAGCTATAGGAGGGAAAAATTGCCCCCAAACCAGGTTTACTTCCTTCTGGCTCTATTTCTATTTTGTATTTTTAGATTAGAAACCTTACATATTGAGCTGGGCTTCTGTCCATGGGGAGATGATGGTCTGATATTAACAATGATTCTCTTGATCATCGTTAACTGAACTTTCTGTTCCTTCTTGAGCCCACCTGCTCCCTGCCTCTTGCTTCTCTTCCACATCCGGGCCTCAATGTTTGAGCTTTCTTCAGTTTGAAATTTAAGTTAGAGCCTAAGGCTCTGCGCTCTGGAGAGTCAGGTTATGAGAACTGAATCCTAAAGAAACTAGAGCCTTAATTTTTCTATGATTGTGATACAAACCTTGGTAAAATCAGTATGTTTTACTGCCTTTGGTATAAATAATTACTCTATGTGATTTCTTTAAGTTTATGTTGCATTTTTTATTCTTTTATTTTTTATCGTTGTTCAAGTCCAGGTGTCTCCATTTCCACCACAGCTTTCTCCTGCCCCACCCACCCCCCGCCTCCCACCCTCAATCCTACAGCCTTTTGGCTTTGTTGATGGGTCCTTTATACATGTTCCTTGACCACCCTTCCCCTTCTTTCCTCCATTATCTCCCTCCCCTCTCCTCTCTGGTTACTGTCAGTGTGTTCTTTATTTCAATGTCCCTGGTTATGTTTTGCTTGCTTGTTTGTTTTGTTGATTAGGCTCCACTTATAGGTGAGATTATATGATATTTGTCTTTCACTGCCTGGCTTATTTCACTTAGCATAATGCTCTCCAGTTTCATCCATGCCATTGCGAAGGGTAGAAGTTCCTTCTTTCTTTCTTCTGCTTAGTATTCCATTGTGTAAATGTACCACAGTTTTTTGATCCACTCATTTACTGATGGACACTTAGGCTGTTTCTAACACTTGGTTATTGTAAATAGCGCCGCTATAAACACAGGGGTGCATAGGTTCTTTTGAATTGGTGTTTCAGGATTCTTAGGGTATAAGCCCAGCAGTGGAATTTCTGGGTCAAAAGGCAGTTCTATCTTTAGTTTTCTGAGGAAATTCCAAACTGTTTTCCACAGTGGCTGTACCAGTCTGCATTCCCACCAAGTAATTTCTTTAAGTTTTTAATGCTTGGGTAAAATTGTTTAAAACTCATGTTTACATGGCTATGTTTCTAGACCATATAATGTATTTCTACTTCTACTATACAGCTTAAAAAAAAAAGATTTTATTTATTTATTTATTTTTAGAGAGAGCAGAAGGGAGGGAGACAGAGAGAGAAACATCAGTGTGTGGTTGCCTCTCGCATGCCCCCTACTGGGGACCTGGCCCGCAACCCAGGCATGTGCTCTGACTGGGAATTGAACCAGTGACCCTTTGGTTCACAGACTAGCACTCAATCCACTGAACCACACAAGCTGGGGCCAATTTTTTATTTTATATTTTTTACAAAAGGTGTTCTGATGACTTGAATAGGCTTTAGGTATAAGAGTGCAGAATCAGTTTAAAATCAAGTTATATTCTGAACATTGTTGGCAACTGTCAGTAAAATGGACCTACATTTTAAAATTCAGCACCTTATTACTCACAATAGGTAGATACATTTATAAACTACCTAAGTTTTTAAAAACAAAACAATCTCCTTTTTTATAATAGGAAAATATCGCTCTTAATTTTTGCCATTCATTTAGAATTAGAGGTTAAATTCAAAGACAGAGAATAAATCAGGTTGTCCTGAAGGATTCAAGTAAACCGCGCTCCAAGCAAAATGTCCCTTTCTCTCCAACCCCAACGTGGCCGACTTCTCCAGGCCCATTGCTGCCCTTCTGTAATGAGATGTCATTTCCCTAAAGTAATGGAATTCATAGTAATAATAGTATCATTTATTGAGCAATTATTAATGTTGGAAACTTCCCTAAATACTTTCGTATATGATCTCTCCCTCCAGTTTACTCCTCCTGCTCTGGTTTCACATAGAGTAAAACTAAAAGATTTATTGATAGGAGGTTCTCTTCGGAAACATCCTAACAGACACAAAATTTAATAATATTGGGAGCGGAGGTAAAAAACAGTTGCATTATCAGCACGAAGCTGCCTGTCAGATATAATCAAAATGCAAATGTCAATATTTAAATACGTTTTGCTACAGCACAGTAAAAGGGAGAGAGACAAGTCAGTAATGTACAGTGTAGGAAATGGGTGACAAATATCTTTTCAATTTCCTGGAAGTTACATAAGAGTAAAAACATGCTCCACTAAATTAGGCTTTTTACTACAACAGGTTTGGTTTTTCATTTCGGAAGGGAAAAGTATCAAAATCCAAATTGCTTCCCATTTCATCTACTCTGACAGCTTTGACTGAAGCAAAGTAGTTTTCTGACTATTACCTTTAGTCATAATATTTCTCTCATACTTACCCAGCACACATGACATATCCTTTGCTGTTGTCAAGGTGTCATAGCATTTTCCCTCCATATTCAGCTTGCTTTGTTCTAGCCAGCTGTATCAAGTAGATATAATTTTGTGATGTTACTTTTCTAGTTCCTCAACCTGCCATTTGAGTGGAAACACCTGGTAAACAAAATTTAATTTTCTGAAGTGTTTGTTCTTAGACATTGGGAAAATTCAGATTTTTGCTTTCTTTTATTTTCCACTGAGTCCTGTGCTCACAAGATAAGTGATCCTTTCTGGGGACTGGGGTTTATCTAGATGACAGGAGATCTCTGGTTTATAAAAACTGATATAAGAAAAATCTACAAGCGGAAAGAAGTCAAAGTTCCCCCCACCCCAAAAGTGATCTTTAGTTTACTGAATGGATTTGCCAGTTCTAAAAGTACATCTGCTTATTTTACACATCATTAACTATTCGTCCTAGAAAACAGGGCAGAGAAAATTAAATAATTAGGAATCCACTGCTAATTACAGAGTAATTAAAAACAAGTACATGAGTATTTGAAATTATAGTGGAAATCGACATGAAAGTATGATTACCATGCCTAATGGCAGAGAAGTCAGCTTGAGAACATGACATTCTTGATAGTCATTGAATTGCCTACTATCCGGGGATGTGCTGTGTTCAAAGGCCACGGAAGCTGTTAAGTTTAAGTAAAATCTTTGTCCTTAAGGGATTTAGAGTCTGTGAGAAGGATCAAATTCATGAATGCTGACTGTCACATGGAAGAGAGTGAATTGGTCTGGAAATGAGATTCTTGTTTACTCAAAAAATCTTCCAAAAAAATCTCTTTTGATTTGTGGTGTAACTATTGAAGGGAAATATCTGTAATCTTACTGAGCTAGTTGACCAGTTAGGTGAGAAAAGATAGCAGTTTGGCATCTTGAAGTTTAATTTCTCTCTTAACTAGCCATGTAACCTGGGGGGAGACACTTAATTTCTCCGAATTTAACTTTCCTTGTCTTAAAACAAGGCTAATAATCTTTATCTACTTCATAGCACTGTTGGGGAAAACAAGTGAGATATAGCTGGAAAGTGCCCAGCGCAGTCCCCAACACACATTCTCCAAATGACTGAGAAGCTGACCGTATTCTCAAACTGCCTGCATACAGTGTCAGGCCTCCTAGATGCACATCTGTCTGCCTCTGAGTTGCAGCACCTGGTCCAGGTTAGCGGGGAGTCAGCCTAAAATGGGAAGGTAGGTAGGCACTGGGGAGAGGCTAAGAGAAGAGCCTTTGAGAACATGACTGACACTAATTAAAGCAGCCTGTGGGTTGGGGCTGCTCAGCTTAGTGGCACTAAATCTGCAAGACTGGAAATATGTAAAACTTAAGGAACAAATGGAGGGAAGGACAAAACCAGAGGTCAATGCAAAAAAGGAGATAAACATAGGAAGAGGCAGAGAACACCTTTGATGAATAGTAACTTTCTTGCAAATAGACATCAGTGTTCTGTGATTCAAAAATTGGTTTGTAATAACTTAATGAAGGTACAAATTGGGAAATCCTGTGTCCTGTGTGCTAGTGGTGGGATTTTCTGCACAGATGTGTCCAGACATTGGCATGCCGTCAAGATGAGTTAGGAACATAGGTTGCGTGTGACTCTCCCATGTCCATTGTGCCTATCAGTGCGTCTGCGGATTCAAAGAGACGATAGCCATTTTGAAATTTAATCTGTCAATACCTGTAACTCAGTTTTCTCACTGACGCAATCAGAGAGGACTAAAGAATCAGAAGGTCAATGGTTAATGCCACATTAGATGGGACAGGAAAATTAATCCTGGAACGCGAGCTTTCTGCCTCTGGCTAGAAGTGGTCCATGGAACACCACAGGAGCGGGTTATGAGAGCTTGGAGAAAACACGCCTTCCTCATCAACCAGCAAGAGGAAGGTCCAAAAGTAAGATAACTTATGGAATGATTTTTACACTTCTGGGTTTCTGTCAAAAAACCCCATAGGATTATATTCGGAATTTTCTTGCTTTAAAAGTTCTTTCTGCTGTCTGCTTCGGCTTCTGGGTAAAATACCCAACTAACAAAGGTAGATCTAAGGTACCCAGATGCTCTTCCCTTGCTTGTGGCAAGACTTCTTTTTAAAAATTATTAAAATTTTTTTTATTTCTTTACTAAGTGCCCAACAACTGTCAGATAGTGACAGCTTTTCATCCATGAATAATCTAATAGTTTATTAGAAGTAATCACTTACATATGAGTGGACACCTGGCCTCCACTCTACTTACACAGTATTAACTTTTCTTGTGTACCGCCTTTAGAAGTGGACTTGACACTAGAGAAATTGATGGTAGCTAGAGGTCACATTTGAATGCATTAAGTCAGACTTTTTTTTTTCTGAGAAGCCACCATTCCACAGAATCAGATAATGGTAGAGATGAAAGGTCACCTACATTATCCCTCTAACTCTGTGCAGTCCATGGAGTGACTCAAATGTCATACCCATGCTGATTACACTTGTTCTGCTGAGCTTGGTAGCCTGCCATTTGCTGCCTCTGCCTCTCTCCCTCAGCTGCAAATTCTGTAGCCCGACATTTGTTTCACTGATAACACTGATCATTGCTGCCATAATGTCCTCTAATAAAACATGATCTGATTTTGTGATTGAAATAGCAGATGCTACTATTATCTGATTTCTTTCCGAAGAAGCACTTGGCCTTTGTCTAATCTTTGCTGCTTTGGTTTTCCAAAAATTCTGAGTTTGACTTGCTACTCAAGCGTGAGAGTATCCTGTAAATATATAAACAATTCTCAGAGACTGGGGAGGAAACAACAGCTCTGAACTTTTGGAACTCATAGCCTCCTTTTTTTGATTTCTTTCAATTAAATGTGTTTTTGATGATACTTTTTACAGTGGAGATAAAACAAAGTTAGAGTTTAGATTCATCTTCAATTTTTTTTTTTTTTCCTAAGGAAAAGCCAAACCCACCTTAAGTATCTTGGTTTACATTGAAATTGAACTCTCTTTCCAGGCAGTGCTGAGCCATGGGTATCTCTCAGGACAACTGGCAAAAGTGCAGCAAGACTAGGCACAAGAGAAAGACCCACCACAAGAAGCGAACACGTGATCTGGAATGCCTGCTGCCAGCGCTAAGATTGGCCCCTGCCGCATAAGCGCCGTCTGCGTGGGGGAGGCAACAAGAACTACCGTGCCTTGAGGCTGCGCATAGGCAACTTCTCCTGTACGTGAAAAACAAGGATTTATGTGGCCTGCAATGCAGCCAACCACAAACTGGTCCACAGCAAGACTCCAGAAAAGAACAGCGTTGTGCTCATTGACAGTACACCATCCCAACAGTTGTTTGAGTCCCACTTAAGCCCTGCCCCTGGGCCACAGGAAGGAGACCAAGCTGACACCTGAGGAGGAAGAGATTTTAAGCAAAAAACAATCAAAGAAAATTCAGAAGAAAAAGGATCAAAGAAAAAAGAATGCCAATATCCGCTGTAATCTAAAGGCACAGTTCCAGCAGGTCGAGCTTCTTGCACACATCCCTCCCAGAACAGGCCAACGTGACTAACAGATGGCCATGCGCTAGAGGGCAAGGAGCTGGGGTTGTAACTGAGTGAAATCAAGGTCCAGAGGAGGCAAATAAATTGTCTTCAGTCCCATCTTAGCTCACATTATAAAGGCGTTTTATCTCAAAGAAAGGGAGGGAGGGAGGGAGGAAATAAGGAAGGAAGGAAGGAAAGAAAAGGAAAGAAAGGAAGAAAGAAGAAAGAAAAGAAAGAAAGAAAGAAAAGGAAAGAAAGAAGAAGAAAGGCAAGCAAGCAAGCTGATGACTCAGGTCCCTCCAACATCTCTGCATCTTCCATTGAGATATACAAAAAACCAAAACAACAACAACAACAAAAAAAAAACCCCAACAAAAACCCAAAAAGAAAACCCACCAAAAAACCAAAAACCAGCTGAGCTCTGACACTTAGACAACCCCTCCAGTTTTCAAGGGGGTACAATGGAGCTGCAAATAGGCTGCAGATGGCCATGTTTTGGTTGATCAAGTGTGAGACTCTCCATAGCTCCCAGAGCTCTTAAGTTTATATATTTGGTGGTGGTGTTTGGTCAATGGAATAACACAAATAGCATGACATAAAGGCAGTCAGGAAGCAGGCAGGCTGTTATCGAGATTCCTCCTCTCATCTAATCTTTATAGAATTTAGGATCACTCTGTCCATTTGTGTGTGTGTGTGTGTGTGTGTGTGTATGAGAGAGAGCGAGAGATGAGGTCCTTCGTGTTCCACCTTGTAATTTAATAATTAGCATCTTCCTCAGTAATGGAATAGAGAGATTGCTCATTAGATGTGCAAATGGGACTAGATCTGCAGCCGGGCAGGCTAACAAGATAGAATGTTACTTAATTTCAGAGTGGCAGAAAGCACTGGAGAAGTAGATGAGAATGTCACTAAGTGTGAATATTAGGTTAGATCATGAATACGAAATAAAAGAACATGGTTTTGTAGGGAGAATGCTAAGAAAGTTAAATGACAAAGTGCTATAAATTTTAAGAAATAGAAATTTTTGAAAAATACTCCAGTGAAAGTTGAGGTGTAAGAAAAACCTTTATCCCATTTAGATATGACTGGAATAAAAATGCTAAAATTATTGAGAATGTCCGAATAATGAAGATCATCTAAAAACAGATGACTAGATAATGTCCTGTGGTGGGAAAGAAGGAGTCAACTAAATCAGGTGATAATTTGATTGATTTAAATGAAAAATTAATTTATTATTTACATATACGTGTTGCTTTTCTACTATATGACTCTCTCTTAAATATTTCTCATGTTGTAAACAAAGTAATTTTCTTTTGTTTTTTTAAGGATTTTATTTTGAAATTATTTTAGATTCAAAAAAATGTTTCAAAAATGTTCTCTATAGCCCTTAACTAGTTTTTCAAATCTGAAGATTTTACCACATTTATTTATCATTTCCTTCCTCCCTTTCTCCCTTCCTTCTTTTCTTCCTTCCCTCTTTCTCTTTTAATGTTTATACATTTTTGGGGGGAAAGTTTGAGAGTAAACTGGACATATGATACATCTTTACCTATAAATGCCTCAGTGTGTATTTCTTAAAAATGAGAAATTATTTTACATAACTTTAGTATAATAATCAAAATCAGAAATTAACAATAATATAATACTATTATTAAATCTACAGATTTTGATCAAATTTTCCAGTTTTTCCACCAATCTCTTTATAGTACAATAATTTTTTTCCCTCTGGTGTAGAATTCAATCATAATCGGAAACTGAATTTAGTTGTCATCTGACTAATCTTTTTAAAAACCAAATCTGTTAGTATCACTATCTGGTTAAATTTCCCATAATAATTTTTTGTTATTTTTTGTTGTTTATTGTATTTTTAAAATTGTTTTTCAATTATAATAGTCCCCATTTTTCCTCCCATTACTCTCCCTGACCCTACCCACCCCCACCTTCCACATTCAATCCTCCCCCCACCCCCAGTTGTCTTGTCCATGGGTCCTTTATACATGTTCCTTGATGACCCTTCCCCTTCTTTCCTCCATCAGCCTCCTTCTCACTTCCACCTGGTTACTGTCAGTTTGTTCTTTTATTTTTATTATTTTTATTTTTTAGACAGAGGTGAAGGGAGAGAGAAAGAGAGGGAGAGAAACATTAATGTGTGGTTGCCTCACATGTGCCTCCTACCGGGGACCTGACCTGCAACCCAGGCATGTGCCCTGACTGGTGAATCGAACCAGTGACCCTTTGGTTCACAGGTTGATGCTCAATCCACTGAGCCACACTAGCCAGGTCAGTTTGTTCTTTATTTCCATGACTCTGGTTCTATTTTGCTCTCTTCTTTGTTTTCTTGATTAGATTCCACTTATAGGTGAGATCACGTGGTATTTGTTATTTCACCAACTGATTTATTACACTTAGCATAATGGTTTCCAGTTCCATCCGCGCTGATGTGAAGGGTAGGAGTTCCTTCTTTCTTTCTGCTGTGTAGTAGTCCATTGTGTAAATGTACCACAGGTTTTTAAAAAATTTTTTTGGTATATTTTATTGATTATGCTATTACGGTTGTCCCATTTCTTTCTCCCCTTTATCCCCTCTATCCTGCACCACATCGCATCATCACCCCGCCTCTTAGTTCATGTCTGTGGATTGTACATATCAACTTTTTAGCTTCCCAATTTCCTATACTATTCTTAGCCTCCCCCGCCTATTGTTTTTGTTTTGTCAATATTTTCCCACCACCACTTTACCCCAGCCCCATCCATCCCCAACTCCCACTCTCAGACCTTCCCCCGTTGGCTTTGTGGATGGATACTTTATGTATGTTCTTTGATGACCCTTCCCCTTCTTTTCCCCCATTATCCCCACCCTCCTCCCCTCTGGTTACTGTCAGTTTGTTTCTTAGTTCGCTGTTACTGGTTATATTTTGCTTGCTTATTTATTTTGTTGATTAGCTTCCACTCATAGGTGAGATTATACGGTATCTGGGCTTATTTCACTTAGCATAATGCTCTCCAGTTCCATCCATGCTGTTGCGAAGGGTAGGAGCTCTTTCTTTCTTTCTGCTGTGTGGTATTCCATTGTGTAAATGTACCAGAGTTTTTTGATCCACTTATTTACCGTTGGGCACTTAGGTTGCTTCTAATCCTTGGCTGTTGTAAATTGTGCTGCTATGAACATTGGGGTGCATAGGTTCTTCTGAACTGGTGTTTTGATTACAGTGGCCTTATAATATAGTTTGATGTCAGGTATTGTGATCTCTTCTACTTTGTTCTTCTTTTGCATTTTGCTGCAGATATTTGAGGTCATTTATGGTTCCCTGTAAATTTTTGAAATGTTTGTTTTATATCTGTCAAATATGTCATTCATATTTTAATAGAAATTGCATTGAATCTATAAATTGCTTTGGGTAGTATGATCATTTAGATGATGTTAATTCTTCCAACCCATGAACATGGTATATGCTTCCATTTATTTGTGCCTTCCTTAATTTCTTTCTTTAGTGTTGTGCAGTTTTCTGAGTACAGACCTTTTACTTCCTTGGTTAAGTTTATTCCTAGGTACTTTATTTTTCTTGTTGCTATAGTAAATGGGCTTTTCCCCCTGGTTTCTGATACTGGTATTTCATTGTTGGTGTATAAAAATGCCTCTGATTTCTGAATATTGACTCTGTATCTTGCTGTTTTGCCAAATTCACGTATTAGGTCAAGTAGGTTATTGGTGGAGTCTATAGGGTTTTCTGTGTACACTATCATGTCATCTGCAAACAATGGCAGTTTTACTTCCTCCTTTGGAATTTGGATGCCTTTTATTTACTTTTCTTGTCTGATGGCTGTGGTGAGGACTTCTAATACTATGTTGAATAGAGTCTCTTTGAGTCTTTTTTCATTTTCTTTTCTTTCTGGGAGCTTTTTTCTACCTTGTCCTTCAATCGCTGATTCAGTTCTCTGCTTCATCTAGCCTACTTTTAATACCTTCTACTGTGTTCTTCAATTCAGAAATTGTATTCTTCATTTCCTCTTGGTCCTTGTTGATAGTTTCTATGTCCTTTTTAATGCTGATATAGCTTGCAGTAAGTTCATTGTAGGATCCCTGTAGATTTTTGTAATTCTCACTGAGTTTACTGATTTCACTAAGCTTTCTTATAACCATTGTTTTCAACTGAATATCTGATAGTTTACTTGCCTCTACATCATTTTGTAGTCTTTCTGAGGATTTCTCCTTTCCGTTTGATTGAGGGTTGTTTCTTTGCCTTCCCATTATTTGGCTTCCAGAGCAAAACCACAAAGCCCAGGAAACAAACCCACAACTGCAAAAATAACTCCCCCTGCAATCCCACTATCAGCAACAAATGAACCAGTCTTAATAATGCTGTTAAGAGATTAAGACTATTTTATGAAAGGAGAGAAATAAGCTATAGTTGAAAACCTAGTGACTTAATATGCACCAACTTGATGGACAAAATATTAATGTTAAAAAGCTATGTGGTAAAGAAGATACCGCAAATCGTGGAGACGACCACAGTGGATTTCATCTTGGTTGCCTCTAGCATTTACTGCTGTTTTTTTCTTTCTGTATCTACCTTTGGCGATGCCAGATGTTGACCCCTTCTGACCTTAAGCAGCCTGTTCAAGTCTTCCAGGGATCTACTGTTGTGGCTGTTTCCTGCACTTGCTAATCTAGTCACTCTGCTCTCCGAAATCAGGCTTAAGTACCATATGGTGGGACAGAATCCCCCTCGGGGTTGGAGCTGTGTCCCCTCAGGCTGCTGCTGCTCAGAAGGGAGGGGTCTGTGTGAGCTCGGTGGCTGCTGCCTTATGGAGGGTGATTCAGCACCAGGATCCCTGTGGCTACTCTCATTTCTGTCTCCCAAGTCTCCATCCCCAGTCTCTCCTCAAGTGTCTCTAGTCCAGTCTGCCCACCCTTTGTGGGGATCTTCTGTCTGTGGCTGCCACTCTGCACTCAGCAGTCAGGCTTAAGCACCACAGGGCCAGGGCAGAGTCCCTCCTGGGGGCGGGTCTATTGTTCCCTCTCAGGGTGCTGCCACTCAAGGAGTGGTCTGCCTGAATGAGATGGCTGCTGCCGCATGGGGGATGACTCAGCACTGGGATCCCAGCAGCTACTCTCTCAGTTCTCTTTCCAAAGCCTCTGTCCCCAGTCTCTCCTCAGACATCTCTAGCCTTGCTGTTGCTGGAACCCAGGGTAAGTGTCTGCAAATGAAAATTTATGCATTGGCCCTTTAAATGACTTTTTCAGTCTCCAGCTGCCCATCTCTGGCAGAGAGCAACCATGCCGCTTTTTTCAGATGGATATTATCTGTGACCATTTGGGCTCTGGTCTTGTAGGCTGGGGATCCCTGCATTTGGTTTAGACGCCACTCTTCTCAGGGGAATCCTACTGGCCACTTCAGTATCCCTCTGGCACTGCCTCCTGAGGGTGCCCAGCCAGCCTTCTTGAGTCTCTGCCGCACTCCTTACCAGTCAGGTTGTGCTGAAACTGATTCTTCTGTCTGTCTGAGGTTCTAAGGCTTCTCTCTCGCTATCGTTCATTTGTTTGTTCCAGGTGATTTCTCCACAATTAGTTGTCATTCCAGGTTGGTACTGGGAGGAGGTCAGTGCGACTTCCATTCACCCCTCTACCATCTTGCCTCTCTATATTTTTCTTAATATAAAAGTAGAGTATCCAGGGTTGAGGCCGATGCTCAGCTGGTACATAGCACGAAAAACATATTAGTTTGTTAATGGTTTTTCTGATTTTCTTAAGTTCGGAGTACGCAGTGCCTGTGCCTGATTGTTGTTAAATATTTGCACTATTACTCCTGACAATTTCTCAAAATATTCTGTTTTCCTTTCTTTAAAAAAGATATTTTATTTATTTATTTTTAGAGAGATGAAAAAGGAGGGAGAGAGAAGGAGAGAAATATTGATGTGTGATAGATATATGTACTGGTTGCCTTTCTCAGTCCCTCAACCAGAGACCTGGCTGCCAACCCAGGCATGTGCCCTGACTGGGAGTTGAACCAGCGACCCTTTGGTTTGCAGACCGGAGCTCAGTCCATTGAGCCACAGCAGTCAGGACCTGCTTTCCTTTCTAGATGCATATTTTGCCATTCTTTAGTAATCTGTTTTTGCTTCACTCACACTTGTCATCAACTGTGAAAAGGCTTAGTTATGCCTTAGATGCTACTGGGAATCTAACAAGGTAGCCTACCACAGGTTCATAGATGCCGGCAGAAGGTATAACATTCCTGCATCAGAGACAAAGGATATCATTGTGTACCCCAGAGTGGACAGATTCGTGTTCATGTTGATTCTTCCTGACTCCCCAGTCCCATGAGGATGATATGGGTATAAGCACCATTTGAGGCCGTGCACATAATGGGTCTGTGTCACAACTTAAGAACCCTGAGCTTGGGGTTGGGGAATGACTGGGTTTGGGGAACTGGGTGAAAAAGGTGAAGGGATTGAGAAGTACAGATTGGTAGTTACAAAATAGTCACGGGGAGGTATAACATAGCATAGGAAATATAGTCATTAATATTGTAATAACCATGTATGGTGTCACCTGGGTACTGGAAATATCAGGGGGAACACTTTGTAAAGTATATGATATTCTAACCACTATGCCGTACACCTGAAATCAATACAAAATAATAATGAATGTAACCATAATTGAAAATTTTTTAAATTAATGAAAATAAAACAAAACAAAACCCTGAGCTTAGGAAACCCCCAATCTCATAGATAGGCTGCCAGCAAACTTGTCTAACCCTTGACTTGAAGGAAGATATATATCCTGGTCAGGAAACAAATATGCTGTTTTGCTCCAGAGAAAGACACTATCTCTGTCTTGCAAGACTGTTGCTATACAAATATTCTTGGAAAGTTAGTTCAGATAGCACAGGACAGTACAAGACCTGATACAAGATGTCCTTAAATGCTGTTGAGAATTGGTCATCTTTTGGTTTCTCTTCTGGGCTGTGCCCCTTCCGAGTGCTATTGCATGTGCTGTTTTTCTTTTGAAAATATTTTCTCTCCTTTCTCTGTCTCAACTAGTTAACTTCTATAACTCCTTAAATCTTTTATACTGATCATTTTCCTTTAGTCCCTCAGATTAAGTTGGTTCCCATATAGAGATCACTGTACATTTCATTAAGGGGACTTATCTCACACTCTGTGAAATATGTTAGTGTAAATACTTGGTTAAAGCCTGTCTCCCAGAGAAGACACAATTTCATAAATGTAAGGGACTATGCTGTGTTGCTTGCCCTGAACCTCCAAGATCTAGCACAATATCTGACACATGGCAGATATTTGAAGTATTTGAAGAGTGAAAAAAAAAATATGTCAGATATTAAGTATTTAAGTTAGCAAGACCTGTGGTTGTATAGTTACCTAGCATTTATTCCAGAATATTTAAAGTATTTGATTTTCTGAAATCACTTGCAAATAACAAGAATTTAGTCTACTTATTTCTGATATTTATTTCATACGTGTGCACATGTGTGTAAATGCAGAGGCTTGGCTCTCCAGGACAACGATGCAAGTAGTGAGAGTGAATATTCCTCTTTTGTTTCAACTAATGCTAGAATGGTTGTGATCTTTCATTCAGAATTCTCCACTCAGCCATAAATAAATGAAATTTTATCATTTGAGAAAACATGGGTGGACCTAGAGGATATTATGTAAAGTGAAATAAGACATGTCATTTCACTTATATGTGGAATCTAAAACAACAACAACAAAATGAACAAGCAAAACAGAAACAAACTAAAAAAGAATTATCTTTTAGAAATACCCTTAAAAAGTTTCTGTCTAGTTAAAGTTGGCTAACAATTTTCTTTAAGACTGTATGTTTAATTTTATCAACTGCTTCTTTCAGCATTTTGTCTTTTAACCTATCAATGAATGACTAGTATAATTCTTACATTCCAAGAAAAATTATATGGTTATATATAAATTAAGAATGATTTTTTTACTGTTTTATTGAAAAATAACTGACATACTATATAAATTTAAGGAATACAGTATCATGGTTTGATTTACATATATCGTGAAATGATTACCAGAGAAAGTTCAGCTAACAGCCATCTTTTTCATTCAGATACAATAAGAAGACAAGAAAAAATAAAATATTTTTTTTTCTTGTGATGAAAACTTTTAGGATTCACTGTCTTAACAACTTTCCTGAATAACATACAGTAGTGTCAGCTATAGTACATCACTTCGTACATTACATTCCTAGTATTTATCTTATAACTTGAAGTTAGTATCTTTTGACTGTCTTCCTCCAGTTTACTTCTCTCTGTTCTCTGCCCCTCATAACCACAATTCTGAACTCTTTTCCTGTAAGTTATTTAAATTTTTTTTAAGATTCCACATGTAAAATTATATAGTATTTCTCCATCTCTTTCTGACTTATTTCATTAGCAAAATGCCTTCAAGTGTCATCCATGTTGTTGCAAAAGGTAGGATTTCCTCATTTTTTTATGGCTGAATAATATATATGTATACACATATGTATATGTGTATATATATCACAACTTCTTTATCCATTTATCCATTGATGGACATTCTCGTTGTTTCCACATCTTGGCTATTATAAATAATGCTTTAATGAACATAGTGGTAGAGATATCTTTTCAAGTTAGTGTTTCTATTTCTTTTGGATATATTCCCAGAAGAGGTAGTATTGGATTATATGGAGTTATTTTGAAAAGTTTTCACAGATCCTCCATACTGTTTTCTGTATAGCTGTACCAATTCACAATCCCACCCACAGTGCACAAGTGTTCTTTTTTTCACATATTTGCCACAACTTCTTATTTCTTGTCTTTTCAATGATGATCATTTTAACAGGTATGAGGTGATAGATACCTCACTGTGGTTTTTATTTGCATTTCCCTAATAACTAGTGATACTGAGCATTTTTTCATGTACCTGTTGGCTTTTCGCATATTACATTTTCAACACTATTAGCGAATCTATGCATATCTTTAAATCTTTAATTTAAAATCTAAATTTTTTTATAAAGATGTATATAACTGTGATTTTATAATCTAGACATCCTTAGGTATAGTATGAAACATAGCATGATTATTTTGAAGTCCTAGGTAAATTTATTTCTCTGTATCCTTTAAACACATATTGATATGTGGTTTAATATTTATATGTTGATATATCCATTGAAAACTGATGTATTGGAATTTATAAATTAATTTCATAAAGCAGTTTTTGTGATGAGTTTGGATATATACACTGCAATGTTAATGATGCATTTTGAACAATTAATCTATAATTTATAATGATTTATGATATTCTTGAAAGAGGAAGAAGTTTTTTTTACCCAACATTGAATAAATGTTATTTTGAATCACCAATTTAACATATCTCTTAGAATTCTACCACCAAACTATGTTGAAAATGCTTACCTTTCTTTGAAATATGCTTGAACCAATATCAGCTGAATACTTTAGATATGGCTTATTTTAAAAATGCACAACACTTGGTAATATAAGCAGCACTTTATTAAGAATCTATGTTAAAAACCCAACTTTTTGCAAATGATAGAACTAAATTATCGAACAATCATTCTAAATAAACAACAGAAGATTAGCTTAAGGGAATTCTCATAACCAAGGATTTACAGAAGAACCTACATTGAGACTTGTAGGAAGGGTAGAGATGTAAAAAGGGCTGGCTCTGCTCTCATGGATGGCAGCTGATGTTCGGGAGGGTTATGTCAGTTGCAAGGGGTTCCTCCCGACAAGTGTGGGATCTCAACTCCAAGCCAGTTCCCCAGCTTAGAGCACCAGAGCCCAAAGAGGGGCCCACATAACAGCTGGCTGTGATAAACAGCAGGGTTTCTGTCTGTCAGGGAGGGACAGGAGTCTGCTAGAGACACAGGCACCTCTTAAAGGGCCAACACACAATATTTCATTTGCTACCAATTATCCTGGGCTCCAGAGGATGGAGGAAAGAGCAGACTAAAGTAGCTCAAGGAGAGTATGGTGTTTGTGGGTCTGGGGATAGAACTGAAAGGTCAGCTGCCAGAATCCCTGTGCTGAGTCATTCTCCAATACCTCAGACACCATCTTTTTGGATGAAGCACACCCTTCTGTGAAGCATCCGACAGGGGAATGCAATAGCTCCACCCTTTGGACTTCCTCTCACCACAGCCTGCAGAACTTATGCCCTGCTGTGGAGTAAGTGGCCTTGGTCAGAGTGGAGAGGACTGGGCAGACTCATGGTGTGTCAGTGACTGAGTTGTGTGTCCTTGGGTTGGGGGACATTCCCACTACTTTTCTGTAAACCAGACTGGCTTGGTTCTTCGCCATAATGGGAGATGCTCTAGCCTCATCCCCTGGGCTTCTAGTGGACCCAGCCTATGGGCTCTGATAGCCCCAGCTGCCTGACTCTTAGTGGCTGTACCCTGCTGAGGTCAGGGCAAAATCTGGGACAGACTGAACTGTGTGGCTTTGGGGTGGGGCCCACCACTCCACCTTCCCCAAAGCTTGACCAGCACCTC